>SZWC01006941.1:22152-49955 GCA_023375785.1 Penium margaritaceum | reverse complement strand
AGACAGGCACACACACGCACACACACACACACACACACACACACACACACACACACACACACACACACACACACACACACACACACACACACACACACAGACCCACGGGCACGCACATGCACACACACACGCATACGCTTGTTCTCAGCCATTGTCATGCCAAATTCATACACATGAGCTGACTCATGTGAGGCCAATGAGAGCAGAAGCGGCTGCGCTGCTGGTGCTGCGCTGCTGATGCTGCGCTGCTGATGCTGCGCTGCTGATGCTGCGCTGCTGATGCTGCGCTGCTGATGCTGCGCTGCTGATGCTGCTGCTGCTGCTGCTGCTGCTGTTGCTCATTCAACATTTGGTGCCATGGACTCTCATCGCCCTCTGTTTGCTGCTTCTCTGAATCCTGCTCACTTTCATGTTAGGCTCAGCCTTCACTTCTGTCTACTGCATCTCGACAGAGAGAAAAACTATGCCAGCGGACGATGGAAACGCATTCATCGCTCGCACTGCGTTCATCATGCCATGATTGTGTCTGTGTGCGAGCCCATGCTGTGCTATAAAATGCTATTCCACACAATCCCATGCCATGCAAGACCATCCCATGCCATATGACACAATCCCATGCCATATGACACAATCCCACGCCATATGACACAATCCCATGCCATATGACACAATCCCATGCCATGCAACACAATCCCATGCCATGCAACACAATCCCATGCCATGCAACACAATCCCATGCCATGCAACACAATCCCATGCCATGCAACACAATCCCATGCCATGCGACACAATCCCATGCCATGCGACACAATCCCATGCCATGCGACACAATCCCATGCCATGCAACACAATCCCATGCCATGCAACACAATCCCATGCCATGCGACACAATCACGTGCAGAGGGTGCGCCGCATGGTCCCGCTGCTGCTCCTCCTCGCTGCTGCCGTTGGAATTGGCCTCGCCGGACTCGTGGCGCTGCTGTCGCTTCCACCCAGCACCAGCAGCAGCGCAGGCGCTGCTCAGCTGTCGACGTCCACGGCAGGGGGCGTGGGTGGGTCGGCGGCGTGGGCGTTGACGCGCGACGCCGACGTGCTAGGGCTGGCGCACAGCGTCGCGCCGCAGAGCATGCTGAGTCTCTTCTTGTGCGCCATCGCCATCACCATGGAGGGCGTTGCCATCGGCCGCGGTATGCTGCCCCCTGTCGTGCACTCCATCTGGTTGTCGTGCACTCCATCTGGTTGTCGTGCACAACATCTGGTTGTCGTGCACTCCATCTGGTTGTCGTGCACAACATCTGGTTGTCGTGCACTCCATCTGGTTGTCGTGCACAACATCTGGTTGTCGTGCACTCCATCTGGTTGTCGTGCACAACATCTGGTTGTCGTGCACTCCATCTGGTTGTTGTGCACAACATCTGGTTGTCGTGCACTCCATCTGGTTGTCGTGCACAACATCTGGTTGTCGTGCACTCCATCTGGTTGTCGTGCACAACATCTGGTTGTCGTGCACTCCATCTGGTTGTTGTGCACAACATCTGGTTGTCGTGCACTCCATCTGGTTGTCGTGCACAACATCTGGTTGTCGTGCACTCCATCTGGTTGTCGTGCACAACATCTGGTTGTCGTGCACTCCATCTGGTTGTTGTGCACAACATCTGGTTGTCGTGCACAACATCTGGTTGTCGTGCACTCCATCTGGTTGTCGTGCACAACATCTGGTTGTCGTGCACATCTGGTTGTTGTGGTTTTCTCTTCTTCCTGCTCTTCACCCATCCATCCTGTTTTTGCATGTGATGTGATATGTGATGTGATGTGATGTGATGTGATATGTGATGTGATATGTGATGTGATATGTGATGTGATGTGATGTGATGTGATGTGATGTGATGTGATGTGATGTGATGTGATGTGATTCGCTGGGATTCAATGCGATACAATGTGGCACGATGCCATGTGACAGTATGCAAAGCCATGCGATCCAATGCTGTGTGACCTATGTCTGGGACTGGGTCCCGTAGCATTCGGCGATGGTGGTGGCAAGCGCCGACACGCTGTGGTGCACTGCAGAGTGGTCTTATTTTTTCTAAACGCTTTGCAAAGCGTTTAAGAAAACATTAAACCTGCCGTGCGACGTTGTGTGATGATGATACGCAACGTGGTGCAACGAGGCGACTCGGCGTTGTGTGTGCTGTGACACGCACATACGTACGTGCAGGCGACTATGCGTATCTGCCGCGCATGCAGCTGGCCAACGTGGCAGTCGTGGTCGTGGCGCTGGCCTCACTCGTGGGCACGCACACGCTGTCGCTGGCGTCCGTGTGGTGGTGCCTCGTGCTCTTCTTCGCCACGCGCGTCGCCTACCACACGCACCACCTGCTCTCGCTCTCCTTCTCTCGCTCGCAAGCCAACGGCGAGCCCTCACTCGCTTTCGCTCCCGCTACTTAGCTTGGGTGTCGGCCACCAGCCATCGGGTCGGATGAGCTGTGCAAGGGAGGTGAAGCGTGCATGTGCAAGGGAGGTGAAGCGTGCATGTGCAAGGGAGGTGAAGCGTGCATGTGCAAGGGAGGTGAAGCGTGCACGTGCGAGGTGGAGTTATACGGAGATGGTGGTGTCGCTGTGGTTGAAGTGAAAGAGGATCCATGGCACCACCTAGGTCGTCCCACCTCCGGACAGCTGCCGTGCCGACGATCGTAGGTGTACTTCTAAGTCTCCGTAGACTAGACAAGAGGGTATGGTAAGGAAATGGGAGGGAGGAAAGGGGAGGGGATTCACCGTTGCTTATTTGGAATGCCTGTAAAATGTCAAGCCCTCATATAAGAAGAATGGCACTTTGATTGGCTGCGTGTTGTCTGGACATGGGTCTGCACATAATTGTCTGTTCTTGTGAGCAGTCCACATCACTCCATCCAACAGACGCACGACGACTCTCATAGGTTCTGACATCTTGCTAGATACCTTTGGAGAAGAGTGTTGATGCTAGTGGTTTGACTAGCATCAGAACTCGTCATGTGAAGTATCGTGCTTGCCCTTCTTCGCCTAATGCTAACTTGTGCAAAACATGGCCAAACTTCCCTCTACACATCGCTTTGTACATACAAGGCACGTGCAGATTTGGGCAAAGCATTGTGCAAACGAGCCATATTGTGTCATTCGTTCTTGACATTGTTAACACTTGCTAGTCTCGACAAAACCATGTTCTGTCGCCTCAAAAAGTATGAGGTGTGTTGCCTGCTTTTCCAGCTACCGTACTGCCCCCTAAATTCAGATAGTCATTTGCGAAGGAATTTGTTTTTGGTTTATTTCAAACACCCGGGGCCAAATTTTGGCACACTGGCTACAAGGCCTTACGACATTATGGGTTCTTAAAATTAGAAATGTTGAGGAGTCTAGGTCAAACGTGCATGCTAACGACCAAAATCAAGCGATCAGGGTGTATTTTGCTGGCCTCTCCTTCTTGGAGAGCTTCATGCGAGCATGAATTCAGCCCGCTTTTTCTTAGAACTCGTATCGAAAGGAATTTCTGCACAATGGCTACAAGGGGGGAACCTAATTATGCAACAGGGTCAAGCCCAAGGGTAATTAATTTTTGTCTGAATTCCGCCGGTAGTAGGGTATAACTAACTACTGGTGATTGCAGCTAGAAACTGCTAAAGCGCAGGTTGGGCCAGTACCGTTGTTGATGTAGCGTGCGGGCTTCCACACTCGTTGCTTAGTCTACTGCCCCCTTAGTCTGTGCTCTACAGTCGAAGTCTGAGTGCTCTGAGTTTGTTACTCAGAAGTGCACACACTAGTGTTTGAGCCAGAAAGCTCTGATCCCAAAATGGAAAAGCTAGGCAGCAGGTTGGGGCAGCATCGTTGTTGATGCAGTGTGCGGGCTTCCACGCTCGTTGCTCAAGTCTGCTGCCCCCTCAGTCTGCTGCTCTAGAGTCAAAGTCTGGATACTCTGGGTTTGTTATTCAGAAACGTGCGCGCCAGTGTTAGCGCCAGAAAGCAGCTAAAAACTGAAAGTGACTGATTAGGAATGAAGAATAAACAACAATGAGAGACTCCTCCAAGTTCTAGCTCCCTCCCAGCTCTATAGAGCTTGTTACTCAGCTAACCAACCAATAAGAAAATAGATCTAGACCTATTTTCTGGGGCAAACTTGTCCGCGGCGACGGCGACGACGACGAGGGCAGGTATGTATGACAAGAGCCAGATCCAAAAGCTAGTTTTCCAAATACGTGACGGTCAGCGATGAATGATAGATTGATCTGGCCGGCTAATCTGACCTAAGCCATACTCCGATGTAACACAAGAGCCTCCAGCTGTAGGCAGCGATGACGACACGATTACAACAGGCGCGCTGTTTCTGAAACTTTTCAAATATGCTTTATTCTCTCGTCAGGTTGTCATCAGCTCATTAGCATCGACCATGGTATAGAGAACAGGACCTCCGATCGAACTAGAAGGGAGATAAGACGGTCAGAGCCATCCGCTAGAATTTTCGAGACTCTAAAAAGGCGAGACGGCCAATCGAGCCTGGGCGTGAAAACGATCGCCCAACCGTCCAAGTTGGCGTACGGTGTCGACCAACGCTACCAGGGCGGAGCTTCCGGTAGGCTAGGAAACTAGGTAGCCTCAAATACTCTTCCTCCAGATGGACCCGACGCATATGCTACAGACAAGGCCCAAACCAGGATTATCATAAAAAATCCTATTTTCTGGCAGGCAGGGTTTTCTCGGTGAGCCCTGCCAGACGGCCGAAAGCCCAAAACCCGGGTGTCGTCCATTTTGCCTGACAACTGGACCATACCATAGTACTGACACTGCGCACGCAGTCGTGCAGTCAGAAAAAGCCACAAAAATAGCAGCGAAGAGTTATGGCTGCCCGAACCTAGGCAGTACCTATGATGGTCCATGATACCAAACAGTGCCACGCAACATGAGACATGGATCCTAGGCAGAGCATAACACTGCAGACGCAATGTTACAGTCAGATCCAGCGCTGGACGCATGCAGACAGCATCTGCGGTGGCAGTGACCGCCGGCGGCCCGACCGCCGAGGAGGCCTGCCGATGGATCTGAGCACGTCGCCGGAGGGAGGAGGCTCCAGCGAACTGCGAGTAGGCCTCAGCGTGCGTTGGATCCACCGGACGACACTCCAGCAGCGTCAAGTCTCGCCGTCAGTCATCTGCACGCCGATGTACACAAGCCGGGAGGACACAACAGAGCACAATGAGAGATGCGCAAAAACCAACACTCCTCCATGACTCACAGACGTAGTGCACATGGACGGGCAGAGACTCAGTCAGCAGAAAGACTCCCCAAGGGTACAAAGAGACGTAGGTAAGGACAATGAGGTGCACTCACGGACGCACGTCAACCGAACTCACAGCCTTCTTGAACGAGTCGTGCTTCAATGCCTTGGTCAAGAAGTCAGTTGGCTGCTGTGCTGTCTCAACCCACACAATACTAATGCTGTCGTCATGCAACAACGAACGCACATAGTGATACTCAACGTTGATGTTCTTTGTGCGTGGGTGATGCACACCATCATTGTCGGCGATGTCCATGGTACTCTCATTGTCACAATGCAATGTGATGGATACGACAGACTGACGCAACTCGGACAACAGACGACGCAACCACACACTCTCACACGCGCCTGATCCAAGGGCCACGTACTCAGCCTTGGCAGTACTGCGTGTAATGCACCCCTGTTTGCCACTACGCCAGGACATAACCGTGCCGCCGATCAGAAAGATCCAGCCTGTTCGACTCTTACTGTCCGGACTGTCGGTCCACTCACTGTCAGTGTAGCCCACCGCGACAACAGAGGGCTGGCGGCGGAACATGAGACCTCGCCAAGGAGTCGAGACGACACAACGTTGTACTCGGATCACGACCTCGAAGTGGAGGTGACGCGGCTCCTAAGAAAAACGAGCCAAGAGGTTGACGGCGAATGCGATGTCTGGGCACGTCGTTGTTGCCAGGAACATCAATGAACCAATGACTCGCACATACGTGGTCACGTCAATTGGCTCCTCCACAACGGCGTGCAGGATGCCCTGGGAGCGATCATGCTCGAGCTCCATGCCCAGGAAGACTCGGGCAGACCCGAGATCCATCATTTGGTAGGCGGTGTGTAGCAGGTCTTTGACACGCCGGATGGCAGCCATGTATGGCGACGCAATAAGGAGATCTTCGACGAAGACCTGAACAGCGGCGAAGGTCAGGCCTCGCGAGATGACGAACACTGCGCGGTCAGCGGTGTTGCACAGGAGGCCACCGCGGAGGAGCGTGCTGCTGATCTCCTGGTTCTAGCACTGAGGCGACTGCTTCAGGAAATAGAGGGACTTCTTCAGCCGCCAGACTCTCCCAGTGCCGTCGTCGAAGCCTGGGGGCTGCACCATATAGAGCTCCTCACCCTCCAGCGAGCCATGGAGGAAAGAGTTGCTCACGTCCATCTAATGCAGCTCCCATCCATGCTGGGCAACGAGGCTGAAGAGCGCCCGGCTAGTGGAGAACCGACCAACTGGGGCAAAAATCTGGTGGTAATCAACCCGGGGGACCTGAGCAAAACCCTTGGCTGTGAGGCGTGCCTTGTGCTTGTCCAAGGACCCGTCTGGCTTCCCTTTGCGTCGGAAGCCCCACTTGGCACCGATGCCCTTCCGACCTGGAGGGAGGTCGACGAGGTCATACACGTGGTACTCCCGGATAGCAGTGAGCTCGTCGATGCAGGCAGCATCCCAATGCGCAGCCTCAGGAGAGGCTCGAACCTCGCGTAGAGTGGCTGGGTCCTCTGGGCGTACTATGGAACGGACTGAAAGAGCGTGTGCATCTCGAGCTCCAGGTGGGATGCGCGTGAGTGTAGCCATGACGGCATGCCGATGCTCGTGATGGAGCATGGCGTAGCCCAGTGCAGAGCCTGAATGAAGGTCTGTAATGATGGTCGACGTGGTCACGCCAAGGGCCTTGGTGCTAGGGTCCCCACTCACGACCGTAGGGGTGGAAGAGACACGTGGAGCGACAGGGGGCTGAGGCGCCACAGGGTGCGTTGCGGCGGTTTGTGCGCTTAGTGACGGCCTGGGTCGGAGGCTGCCGCCTAGGCCACGCGTGTAGCGCAATAGGGCAGGAGATGGCACCGAGTCTGACGGGCTAACGGAGGCGGACGGGGCTGCTGGCATGCAAGGACCAGGCGACGTGACTGGGGCTGCTGGCCCGGAGGGTCCAGCAGGCGCGACTGGGGCTGCTGGCCCGGAGGGGCCAGGGGGCACAACTGGGGCTGCCCCGGTTGTGCCCCCTGGCCCCTCCGGGCCCGGGTCACCCGGAAGTGGCAGGACGGAGGACGGACTCACCACTCCCCCATGCAACGGGAGGGACACGGACGAGCCGGAGCGAATAAGATCGTGAGGAAACAGTTGCTCAAAGAAGAGGGAATCGCAAGACTCGACGATGCAGTGCCGGGATGGATCCCAAAAGCGCCAGCCCTTTGACCAACGAGAGAAGCCGAGAAAGGTGCAAGGACGTCCGCGGAGGGCGAGCTTGTCGCCTTGTTGCGGGGCGGGCAACCACACAATGGCCACGTAGTCCCAGACACTAGTCGAGCGGAGGTCAGTGCGTTGACCGCATCAGTGCTGGTACGACGTGGAATGGCGGGGAAGGGGTCCGTGGGGAATCCGGTTCCAGACCCACGTCATGTAGGCCATGGCTTCAAAGTAGAAGCCATCGGAGAAACCAGACTCAACCCGCATGGTGCGGACGGCGTCGGCCATAGTGCGGTTCAACTGCTCGGAGACGCCGTTCTGAGCGGGCGTGTAGGGAGCTGACATCTCGTGGTGGACACCGTGGGAGGCCAGAAAAGTCATGGTCTTGTTCATGTACTCACCACCGCGATCGCAGTGAAAGCGGTGAAGAGATCGAACACACTTGCACTCCACAAGGAAAAGCCAATCTTGAATGGCACGGGCGACATCACTCTTCTGCCGAAGGCAGAAGACCTAGCGGTAGCGAGAGTAGTCGTCGGCGAGGGTGAGGACATATCGGCCATGCTCGCCGACGGACTCGGTAGGGAGAGGACCCATGACATCGGAATGGACCAGGTCCAGAGGGGCACACGTACGGGAGGAGGATTGAGGGTATGTAGACCGGTGCATCTTGCCCTGAGCGTAATCTATGCACTTCATGGGACACGACCAAGGAAAAGTGTCCGGATCAAGGCCCTTGGCCGGCTGGGTGCGGAGCATGCTATTGACGGCAACAGAGTGGACATGGCAAAGGCGGCGGTGCGAGAGGCGTGTATGCTGCGGAGAGATAGTGCTAGTGACAAACACATGGACTGTGGCAACCAATGGGGAGGGGACGGAAGGAGAGGAGGACAGACGAGGGACGTGCCACAGGTTGCCATGGGCGGTGGCGTGAAGAATGACAAGACCGGACGGACGCAATTACATAGTGCGAACACCACGCGAGTGCACAACGTCCATGCTCATGCAATCAAGGGCAGTAACAAACAAGAGGCTGAGCTCAAGACCTGGGACGAAGAGGACATCGGTCAAGAATACATCACCGGCAAGACCACGGAAACGAATGACGCCGACAACGCGGAAAGGTAACACCTGTCCGGAGCCCGTCCGAACAACGGATACATCGCCAACAGGACCAAGCATACTAAAGGCCTCGCGAGAGGCCTTCATGTGATGCGTGGCCCCGGAGTCGATGATCCAGGTCTCAGACCGGAGTTGCCAGATCGTTAATAGTTATGTGGCAGCAAGCAAGAGACATGGACGCGGTGGAAGGGGGTGCGAACTGAGACTACCAATCATCAAGCCACGCGACATTGTCACGGAGGGGGGTAGAGGAGACCACGGAAGACGGTGAGACATACGAGGAAGTAGGACACGATCGCAACTCAATCTCAGTCATGAAGGGCAAGGGAAACGAGCAGGAGGTGACACAACTCGCACTTCCGTGGAGGGGAGGGCGAGGCGGGCTGAGTTGGAGCGCAATGAACTGCTCCAACTGACGCTCACGCGTGGATGGCCCGCGAGTGTAGACTGAGTGTGGAGTGACAGTGCTTGAGCCCGGATAGAAAAAGGACTGCCACGGTGAAGGGAACGGAGGCACCGACGGCTGCTGATGATGCTGCTCGGAGCTGGCGTCGGCGGGACCGGTGTGGCTATCGCAGGAGTGGAGCTGCTGGATGGGTTCCCGCTGGCGACGCATGGTGGCGATGACGCGCGCCTCGTCCTTCGGTAACGGGCACGTGTACCACCCGTTCCCTGGCTGGCCACAGTTGTGGCAGACCGAGCCAGCACCATTGGATCCTGTCGACTGTTGCTGCTGCTGCTGATCCTTGCCCTTCTTGCCCCGGCGCTACTTCTTCCTCGGCAATGAGGAGCTGGTGGAGGTAGCTGCTGTGGGGGAAGCGACGGCCACGGAAGCGACGGCAGGGGAGACGAGGGCCTCTGTGTGCTGGAGGCGGGACTCCAGGTGAGCTTCCTCAATCTTGAGGAAGAGCTCGTATGCCCATAGCATGAGGGTGCCCTGGGCCGCCATGGTGGAGAGAACATCCTCCGAGTAGCGGACGAAGACTTCCGCGTACGTGCCGGTGGCACTGTGCTTGATGGTGAGGAGCGTGGCCAGAGAGGGTGGGGCAGAGGTGCCTAGGCGATGGAGGATGTCCTCAACCCACTGCTAGTAAGCGATGAATGTCTCGGCCTCCCCCATGTACAGGGATTTGAACTCTCGTAGAAGACTGCTGGTCTCAGACTCACTGGGTAGGCGATGGGGAAAAGTGAGGACGTGCCATGCGGCTGTAGGATCTGGGGTGCCGCCAGCGGTGAAGTCATCGAGAAAGGAATCTAAGGCCAGGCGGGAAGCCAAAGGAGCGACGGGAACAAGGGCGCGTACAGCGTAACCGGCGTCATAGAGCTGGTCTTCCTAGGTGGAGTTGTACGAAAGGGTGTAGTATGCCCACAAGCACTCACCTTGCGCATAGATGCGGAAGCTGGGCTCCCAGCTCCAGAACTGCTCGCCGGCCTGAAGCGGCGGGGGCAACGTCTCAAAGTCCTTTTGCCTACTGCCGGCGCCCAGAGTGGGGCCAAGGACGTAGGTCACTGTCTCCTGCTGGCGCTGAGTCTGCTGCTGTGCTAGGTAATGCGTGGCAGCGGACACTGCAGGGCTGGCGTGCCCAGGAGGAATGAAAAGTGACGGATACTGGTATGAGTTTGTGAGGCAAGTGGCTGTAGTGCTGCAAGCTGCTGCGTCAAGGCGGTGAGTTGTTGGTGAATGGCGGCCAGGGGATCGGAGGCGCCGGCGACAAAGCTTGTGGATTGCTACTGCTGCTGATGTTATTGTTGTTGCTGCTACTGCTGCAGCTGATGCAAGAAAGTGGGACTGGGAGTCCCCCCAACAGAGGAGGACCTCTCCCCACTGGGGCTGTTAGCCATGGTGGGTTTCGTGGCCCCTTTTGTTTTGTTCTGCTGATATCAGCAGTGCCATCAGCCTAGAATGGCTGACGTCAGCAGCTGCTGCCCCGTTATCTGTAGAGCTGCTACTATAGAGTTGTTTTCCCCTTTCTCCTTTTTTTTTGTGTTGATGAAGTCAGTAGTGACGTCAGCAGAAGACTGCTGACATTTGCAGCGGCCATTACTGGGGCCGCTGCTGCGCGGCTGCAGCGGCTGCTGTTGCTATTGCTGTTATTGCTGTTGCTGCTGCTGATGTTGCAGCTGCTGTTGCTATTGCTATTGCTGGGGCTGCTGTTGCAGTAGCAACTGCTACTACTTTTGTTGTGTGCTGCTGCGGCTGTTGTTGCTGGTGCAGTGGCTATGGTGGCTGCTACAGCTGCGACAAAGTTGCTGGTGGGGTGGGGGATATTTTTTCTTGCTTTTTTTCTCTTTTCGTCTGTAACAACAAGCTTTGCTGCTTGTTGTGGGAAGCAAGCTGTGAGCAGTGAGCTCGCTGCTCGCTGCCAGCTGTCCGCTGCTCACTACGAGCAGCGGGCTCGTTGCTTGCAGCCCATCGGTCGCGGCGAGCTGCGGGCTACGAGCAACAGCAGTGGCTGATGGTTGCTGTCGGCTGCTGCTTGCTGCTGCTGCTACTACAGCCGGCTGCTGCTGCTGCTGCTTGCTGCTACGACTGCTACAGCCTACTGTTGTTGCTGCTTGCTACTGTTGCTGATGCTCGCAGCTGTAGGCTGTTGCTGCTGCAAGCTGCTGCGAGCTGCTGCTGCTGCCGGCTACTACAACTCCGCACAGCTACTGATTGATGCTGCTACATGCAGCTGCTGCTGGCTACTAGTGCCACTGCTCGCTGCTATTGCCTGCTGCTACTGCTACTACAGACTGTTGTGGCTGCTCGCTACTACCAGTTACTGCACCTGGATGACGGTGCCGCGTGCGTCGTCACCCGCTCACCTCCTCGCGTCATGCGTGGGGGTCTGTGCCGCCGGGAAAATCCGGCAACATTTCCCCTACACTGGCGCATATGGGGGTCCGTCGGCGTTGTCTGGCACCTGTACGCTAGTCTTCTGCTGCTGGTACGCCCTGGCTCTGATACCAAAATGGAAAAGCTAGGCAGCAGGTTGGGGCAGCAGCGTTGTTGATGGAGCGCGCGAGCTTCCATGCTCCTTGCTTAAGTCTGCAGCCCCCTCACTCTGCTGCTCTAGAGTCTAAGTCTGGATGCTCTGGGCCTGTTACTCAGAAACGTGCGCGCTAGTGTTAGCGCCGGAAAACAACAGAAAACTAAAAGTGACTCATTAGGAATGAAGAATAAACAACAATGGGAGACCCCTCCAAGTTCTAGCTCCCTCCCAGCTCTGTACAGCTTGTTACTCAACTAACCAGCCAATGAGAAAATAGACCTAGACCTATTTTCTGGCAGGCAGGGTTTTCTCGGTGAGCCCTGCCAGATGGCGGACAGCCCAAAACCCGGGCGTCGTCCGTTTTGCCTGAAAACTGGACCATACCATAATACTGACCCAACGAATGCAGTCATGCGGTCAGAAACAGCTAGAAAAATAGCAGCAAAGAGTTATGGCTACCCGAACCCAGGCAATGCCTACGATAGTCCATGGTGCCAAACATTGCCATGCTAACATGAGACATGGACCCTAAGTAGAGTATGATGTTGCAGACGCAATGGTACAGTCAGATCCGGCGTTGGGTGCATGCAGACATCATTTGCGGTGGTAGTGACCGCCAGCAGCCCGACTGCCGAGGAGGCCTGGCGATGGAACTGAGCACGTTGTCCCAGTGAGGAGGCTCCAGCAAAATGCGTTTAGGCCTCATCATGCTTCGGCTCCACCGGACGACACTCCAGCAGCGTTGAGTCTCGCGGTCAGTTATCTACACGACGATGTACACAAGCGGGGGGACACAATAGAGCACAATGAGAGGTGCGCAAAAACCAACACTCCCCCATGACTCACAGACGTAGTGCACATGGACGGGCAGCGACACATTCAACGGACAGACTCCTCCAGGGTGCACAAAGACACAGGCCAAGACAAAGAGTGCAACTCACGGATGCACGCCGATTGAACTCACAACCTTCTTGAACGAGTTGTCCTTCAGTGCCTTGGTCAAGAAGTCAGCCAACTACCGTGCTGTCTCAACCCACACAATACTGACGCTGCTGTCATGCAAAAACGAATGCACATAGTGATACTCAACATTGATGTGTTTTGTGCGTGTGTGATTCACGCCTTCATTGTCGACGATGGCCATGGCACTCTCATTGTCACAATGCAACGTGAAGGATGTGACGGAATGTGGCAACTCGGACAACACACGACGCAACCACACGCTCTCACATGCTCCTCAACCAAGGGCTACGTAATGAGCCACAACAATGCTGCGTACAATTCACTCCTGCTTGCCACTGTGCCAGGACACAACCGTGCCTCCAATAAGAAAGATCCAGCCTGTGCGGCTCTTTCCGTCTGGACTGCCGGCCCAGTCATTGTTGATGTAGCCCACCGCAACAATAGACGGCTGTCGGCGGAACATGAGACCTCGCTGTGGAGTTGAGATGACATAGCGTAGTACTCCGATCGCGGCCTCGAAGTGCAGGTGATGCGACTCTTGAGAGAACTGAGCGAGGAGGTTGATGGTGAACGCGATGTCTGGGCGCGTTGTCGTCACCAGGAACATCAGTGAATTGATGACCCGCAGATATGTGGCCACGTCAAGTGGCTCCCCCACAATGGCTGGATCAGAGTTCTTCAGCTTCACCTGGCCATCGGGTGACATGGATGAGGATGCGCTCGGCACGAGGGGCAGGTCCTCGGCAAAGCAAGTGGATAGAGTCTGTACATTGGCGGCCTGATGGACGTGTAGAATGCCATGGGAGCGATCATACTCGAGCTCCATGTCCAAGAAGACTCGGCCAGATCCAAGATCCTTCATCAAGTAGGTAGTGTGCAGTAGGTCCTTGACGTGCTGGATGGCAGCCATGTCTGGTGACGCAATGAGGAGATCATGGACGTACACCAGGACAGCGGCAAAGGAGCGTGCGACTAATCTCCTGGTTCCAGCACGGAGGCGACTGCTTCAGGCCATAGAGGGCCTTCCGCAGCCGCTCGACCTCACCAGTGCTGTCGTCGAAGCCTGGAGGCTGTACCATGTAGAGCTCCTCACCCTCCAGTGAGCCATGGAGGAAAGCGTTGCTCACGTCCATCGATGTAGCTCCCTTTCGTGCTCGACAACTAGGCTGAAGAGCGCCCGGCTAGTTGAGAATCGGCAAACTGGAGCAAAGATCTGGTTGTAATCAACCCCAAGGACCTGAGCAAACCCCTTGGCTATGAGGCGGGCCTTGTACTTGTCCAAGGACCCGCCCAGCTTCCATTTGCACCGGAAGTCCCATTTGGCACTAATCACCTTCCGACCTGGAGGGAGATCGACAAGGTCTTACACGTGGTGCTGCCGGATAGCGGTGAGCTAGTCGGCGCAGGCAGCATCCCAATGTGCGACCTCGGGGAAGGCTCGAGCCTCGCGTAGGTTGGTTGGATCCTCCGGGCGTGCCGTGGAGCAGACTGTGAGGGTGTGTGCATCTTGAGCTCCATGTGGGACGCGTGAGTGCAGCCGTGACGGCATGCCGATGCTCTTGATGGAGCATGACGTAGCCTAGTGTGGAGCCCGGGTGGAGGTCTGCAATGATGGCTGAAGTGGTTAGGCCGAGGGCCTTGGTGCCAGGGTCTCCACTCATTATCGTAGGAGTGGAAGAGACACGTGGGGCGACGGGGGGCTGAGACGCCACAGTGCGCGGTGTGGTGGTTTGTGCACTCATGGACGGCCTGGGTCAGAGGCTACCGCCTGCGCCAGGCATGTAGCTCAGTAGGGCAGTAGATGGCACGGAGTCCGAGGTGCTGGCGGAGGCAGACGAAGTTGTTGGTGCGAGGGGACCAGCGGACGCGGATGGGTCTGCCGGCCCGGAAGGACCAGCAGACAAGGACGGGGCTGCCAGTGCAAAGGAGCCAGCAGACTCGACAGGGGCTGCCAGCCCGGAGGGACCAGCAGACGCGACAGGGGCTACCGGCGTGGAGAGACCAGCGGACGCGACTCGAGCTGCCGGCCCAGAGGAACCAGCGAACGCAACTAGAGCTACCGTTCCCGAGGGACCAGTGGATGCGGACGGGTCTGCAGGCCCGGAGGGACCAGCAGATGCGGACGGGGCTGGCGACGTGGAGGGGTCGGCGAACGCGACTGGGGCTGGCGGCGCGGAGGGGCCGGCGGACGCGACTGTGGCTGCCAGCCCGGAGGGGCCAGCGGACGCAACTGGGCCTCCCGGCCTGGAGGGGCCATCGAACACATCTGGGGCCGTTGGCCCAGAGGGGCTAGTGGCGTGACTGGGGTTGCCGGTCTGGAGGGGCCAGGGGATGCGGTTGGGGCTACCGGCTCGGGGGGACCATGTGATGTGCCGCCCGCAAGCGGTAGGACGGGGGATGAACACACCACTCCCCCCCGTGACAGGATGGACACTGACGAGCCGGAGTGGACGAGGTCACGAGGAAAGAGCTCCTGAAACAGAGGGTATTGTGGGACTCGATGATGTAGTGGCGAGAGCGATCCCAGAAGTGCCATGCTTTGGACTGACGGGAGACACTGAGGAAGGTGCAAGGATGCCCACGGGGGACGAGCTTGCCGTCCTGCTGTGGGGCGGGCAGCTACACAATGGCCACGCAGCCCCAGACACGAGCCGGGCGTAGGTTAGCACGCTGACTGCACCAGTGCTGGTACGGCGTAGACTGGCGGGGAAGGGGTCCGTGGGGAATCCGATTCCAGACCCACATCATGTAGGCCATGGCTTTGAAGTAGAAGCCATCGGAGAGGCCGGACTCGACGCGCATGGTACAGACGACATCAGCCATGGTGCGATTCCACCGCTCGGAGACGCCATTTTGGGCTGGTGTGTAAGGTGCCGACGTCTCGTGGTGGATACAACATGAGGCGAGAAAAGTCGTGGTCTCTCCCATGTACTTGCCACCACGATCGGTGCAAAAGCGGCAAAGAGGCTTACCACACTTGCGCTCCGTACGGACAAGACAGTCCCAAATGGTTGGAGTGACATCGCTCTTCTCCCGAAGGCAGAAGACCCAGCAGTAGCAAGAGTAGTCGTCAATGAGGGTGAGGACATAGCGGCCATACTCCCCGACAGACTCGATACGGAGAGGACCCATGACATCGGAATGGATGAGGTCCAAAGGGAGGGATGCATGGGAAAATGAATGGGGATAAGTAGACTGGTGCATCTTGCCCACAGCGCAATCAATGCACTCTGTGGGGCACGACCAGGGGAAGGAGTCCAGGTCTAGGCCCTTAGCCGGGTAGGTGTGGAGCATTCTGTCGACGACAACAAAGTGGATGTGGCAAAGGTGGCGGTACAAGAGACGTGTGTGCTGCAGGGAGAGTGTGCTGGTGACAAAAATATGGCCTGTCGGGGCGGATGGAGAGGGGACTGAGGGAGGGGAGGATAGACGAGGTACGTGCCACAGGTTGCCACGGGCGGTGGTGTGCAGAAAGACAAGACTGGACGCACGTAACAACACAGTGCCAATGCCACACGAATGTAGAACATCCATGCTCATGCGGTCAAGGACAGTGACGGAAAGAAAGCTGAGCTTAAGATCTGGGACGACGAGGACGTCAGTCACGAAAACATCATCGACAGGACCACGGAAACAAATGACGCCGACGTCGCGAACAGGTAACACCTGTCCGGAGCCTGTCCGGACACCGTACACATCGCCAGCAGGATCAAGCACACTGAAGGCCTCACAAGAGGCGGTCATGTGATGCATGACCCCGGAGTCGATGATCCAGGTCTCGACAGGTTCCTCGACCAGAGTCGCCAAATCACTAATAGTCACATGGAAGCAAGCAAGGGACACGGATGCGGTGGACGGTCGCGCGAGCCGAGACTGCCAATCATCAAGCCATACGACGTCATCACAGAGAGGGGCAGAGGGCATGGGAGATGACGAGGTGGATAAGGAAGCAGGAATCGACCGCAGCTCAGTCTCAGTCATGCAGGGCAAGACAGACGTGCAGGAGGTAACACAACTCGCACTTCCCTGGAGGGGAGGGCGAGGCAGGCCGAGCTGGAGTACGATGAAATGCTCCAACTGATGCTCACGGATGGACGGTCTAGGAGTGTAGACGGAGTGCGGAGTGACAGCACCGGAGCCCGGATAGAAGGACTGCACCGGAGATGGAAACATAGGCGCCTTTGGCTGCGGATGATTCTGTTGTGGAGCTGGCGACGACGGGACCAGTGTGGCTGTCGGAGGAGTGGAGCTGTTGAACGGGGTGGAGGCGTTAGGGCTGATGACAGCTACGGTGGCAGAGGCAAGACGGCGCTTACGCTGGTGATGCATGGTGGCGATGACGCACACCTCGTCCGTCAGTAACAGGCACATGTATCACCCGTGTCCTTGCTGGCCACAGTTGTGGCAGACCAAGCCACCACCACTAGACCCGATCGGCTACTGCTGCTGCTCAGGGCCCTTGCCCTTCCTACCCTTGCGCTTCTTCTTTGCCAACGACAAGGAGCTGGTGGATGCAGCTACTATGGGGGAAGCGACGGCCACGGAGGCGACGACAGGGGAGGCGAGGGCCTCTGTGCGCTGGATGCGAGAATCCAAACGAGCTTCCTCAATCCTGAGAAAGAGCTCGTATGCCCAAGGCATGAGGGTGCCCTGGGCCACCATGGTGGAAAGGACATCCTAGGAGTAGTGAACGAAGATGTCGGCGTATGCGTCGGTGGCACCGCAGTGATGGTGCGGAGCGCGGCCAGAGGGGGTGGAGCAGAGGTGCCTAGGCGACGGAGGATGTCCTCAGCCCACTGCCAGTAAGAGGTGACCGTCTCGGTCTCCCCCATGTGCAGGGAGTTGAACTCTCACAGCAGACGGCTGGTCTCAGCCTCGCTGGATAGGCGATGGGGACGGGTGAGGACGTGCCATGCGGCTGTAGGGTCTGGGGTCCCGCCAACAGTGAAGTCGCCAAGGAAGGGCTCGAAGACTAGGCGTGAAGCCGGAGGAGCAACTGGGACGAGGATGCATACGGCACGACCAGCGTCATACAGCTGGTCGGCCTGGTGGGGTCGAATAAAAGAGTGTAGTATGCCCACAAGCCCTGACCCTATGCCCAGATACGGAAGCTGAGTTCCCAGCTCCAAAAATGTAGGAATTTGTTTGGAACTGTGCGGAGTCGTACGGAGCCGTAGGGAGTTGTAGGGAGTTATAGGGGGTTGTACAGAGTTGTATAGAGTTGTACGGAGTTGGACAAAGTTGTACGGAGTTGTACGGAGTTGTATAGAGTTGTACGGATTTGTAGCAAGTTGTAGAAACATTGTACGGAGTTGTATGGAGTTGTACAAAGTCGTATCAAGTTGTAGGGAGTTGTAAAGAGTTGTACTGAGTTGTACAGAGTTGTACGTAGTTATAGCAATTTGTACAGATTCATACAGAGTTGTACGGACTTTTAGTGAGTTGTACAGATAGTACAGAGTTTTACGAAGCTATACGGAGTTGTACAGAGTTGTATGGAGTTGTACAGAGTCGTTCGGAGTCGTAGGAAGTTGTAGGGAGTTGTAGGGAGTTAAAAGGAGTTGAAGGGAGTTTCCATCTATGCTCCGCTGGCGTAACACTTGGTATCAGAGCGCAACGGTGCTGGAGAGGCATCTGACTACTTTACCCATCCGGATGACTACCTTGCACAAGTCTTCAGCGCATCTCGCACGACAAGACTTCACAGACTTCGTGACTACGATGTGAGGCGAGCGAGCGCAACGGACGACCAGTAGCGGGTCTTCGGCGACGACTTCGGCGATGGAGGAGCAGAACGTGCCGATGCACGCGAACCCCGAAGTGGCAACAAACGCTTGTGTGGCAGGCTTTGCGGCAGCTGGAACTTCCCCTATGGCCTCGGCGACCAATACGGTCGCGGATCTGACAGCGATGAACCAGCCGCCCCTACCGACAGCCTCGACGACAATAGTAGGGATGACAGGTGGAACGAGACGAAAGGCGCTGATCAACGAGGAACTGGCGAACAGGATCTCCGTGCTCAAGGACATCAACAGCCACCTGCTCCAACAACTCAACGTCACGATGGAAGCGCTTTGCAACGCAAGCGCGCGTGAAGCGGTGTTCGTCAAGAGAAATTCCCAACTCTCGAGCGAAGCCAAAATTCGTCCGGCTCCACCAGGATCGTTCAATCCTCCAAACTCCAAAGGACCAACGGTTCGAATGTGGCTGACGAGTTTTGAGGTGTACTTCACCGCTGCTGTGGTCAATGACGATCACAAGAAAATTTACCTCACGGCCGTGCTTTTGCATGGCACGACGTTAACTTGGTGGTCTGACCTAAAGACCATCCAACGACAGCAGGAGACCGGCGGAGCAGCATCAACAGCTCACGGCACTCGCTCACATCACCGACCGCAGGCGTTCTACCCTTGGAGAAGATCAACCCGGAGTGGCAAGACGCGCTGACGCCACCAACCGACTAGAACGAATTCTCACGCACAATGCTCGCATGCTGTGGATGACTGGACGAAAAATCTGACACACGGTACAAACTCCAACGTCTACGTCAGCAGTCCAGCGTGGCAGAGAATACGCGGAGATTCTATGAGATCATCACCAGAGCAGACATCGTCCCCGACGAACTCTGTTTTTACTAAAACAATGGCCTCAAGCGAGATATCCGGCGAGCAATCGCTATTTTTGACATCAAGAACGACTTGCCACGGATGATCGGAGCAACAGAAAGGATCGACAGTGCCAACTACAACGCTCGGATCCAGGAATCCTACGGCTGGTGACCTCCTAACCACAATCATTGTGGCAATGGAAAGAACCAGTCAACGGACTCCTCGACTCCGATGGAGGTAGACTCTGTTGACCATAGAGATATGAAAACCTGTTACAACTACGGAAAAGTTGGGCACATCGCTCGAAACTGTCGGAGTAAGCAACAGGCCAAAAGGGGGGAAAGTCACAGAAAAATGAGTCGAGAAACGACAGAGGGCAGGAGTAAAGGACGTAACTCTTGTCCGTGAGAAGTGATCTGCGCCGAACGATTGCCTATCTGAATGGCCCAAATCGGCAAGGGTCTGGCTAGGGGACACAAGGCAAAGTGTCAGAATGCTTCAAGAGCATTTGTAGAGAGAAATGACAAATAACAGGTCCATGGCATAAGTACCTGCCGCGGCGCACGGCGGGTGTCGCACGCGGCAGTACAAGGTCTGTCCTAAAACCGGCCCAAAACAACTATTTTGGCCGTAACTCAGCGTAGACAAGTCAGAACGCTATGCCGTCTGAACATACACGTGTAGAATCTAAAGCCGGACGCTACGACTGGTCACATGCATGCATCCGGCAAGAAACGGTGGACACACAATGCAAATCGGGCCCACGGCCAGTCCATCAATAAAATCCTACAAGCTGTAGAAAAACTACGGAAGGTCCCAAACATCATCCAGGACTCTGGGGCGACCGTAGATCAGCTCTGAGCAGGTAGTCCACCACCAAACGACGCCCCGGTGCCACCTGGGTCCGCATCAGAGATCTGCAAGAGCATGGACACTGCCGAGTGGTCATAGTAAACTGTACACGTTGACAGGAACGTCACAAATCACAACACTCCCCCATGACCCGATGATACGCATGTCCATACACATACATCACTGAAACGAGTGCAATAATGAGTGCAAAAACAGTCGTGACACAGACACAGACACACCACGTTCTCAACCACTCTCAGGCAAGGGGCAGAGCCCAACGGAATGAATTGCCACCAGAAACTTCCCGGGCACCAATGCCTTCGTCAAGAAGTCAGCACGTTGCATGTCAGTGCCGACCCATATGTCGGAGATCATGTGTCGCTCCACCAGATCACGCACAAAGTGATGCTCAACCGCAATGTGCATCCTGCGAGCATGAAAGACACCAGATTTTGCTGTAATGGCAAGAGCACTCTGGTTATCACAACGAAGCACAATGGTGGGCACCGACTAACCCAGCTCAAGGAACAGGCGTTGCAGCCACACTGCCTCAGTAGCCCCTATACCCAGTGCAATATAATCTGCCTCCGACGAGTTACGTGTGATGCAAACCTGCTTCCCACTGCGCCAGTCAACACCTGTACCACCGAGCAGGAACACGTAACCGGTGCGACTACGTCCATCTGGGCTCCAAGCCCAGTCGCTGTCGGTGTAGCCGTCAAGAACCACCGAACATTGCTGGCGAAAGCACAATCCAAGGTACGACATGGAAACCACGTACCGCACCACTCGCATAGCCGCCTGGAGAGCTCTAGCACGTGGAGCCTGTGAAAACTGTGCAAGGAGGTTGACGGAAAAAGCAATGTCGGGGCGTGTGGTAGTGGTCAGGTACATCAGAGATCCGATGAGGTGGAGGTACAAGGTCACATCCACTGTCTCCCCCAGTTGTGTGGGATCGTCCACCTTCAGGGCGTCCTGCTGTTCAGGTATGAGAGGTGTGGAGGCCGTTGGCACTATGCCAAGGAGGTCACTGAAGCGCTCCCCCACAACGCGTGCGTATCAGGCCTGATTCCACATAAGCGTCCGGCGTCTGTGGTCTCGTACAATCTCCATGCCAAGAAACACCGCTGCATGGCCAAGGTCCTTCATTCGATAGGAAGTCTGGGGGACCGCCTTGGCCTCCTTCATGGCCTCCATGGAGGGAGACGCGATTAGGAGGTCGTCCACATAGAGCAGAATAGCAGTGAACTGCTCAGGCGCCTGTCGGATGAAAAGAGAGGGATCTTCCTCGCTCTGTACATATCCCGCACGAGTTAGAGTGTCCGTGATCTCCCGGTTCCAGCACCGAGGAGACTGTTTGAGTCCGTACAAGGACTTGCGCAAGCGCCAGACCTTGTCACCATCCTTAAAGCCTGGTGGCTGGGCCACGTAAATCTCCTCATCCAGAGAGCCATGGAGGAACGTATTGCTCACATCCATCTGGTGCAGTTCCAAGTCATGCTGAACCACCACACCAACTAGAGCGCGAGCTCAAGTCATGCGGCCGACAAGGGCAAAGGTGTCAGTGTAATCAATGCCCTCAATCTGAGAGTACCCGTTGACGACCAAGCGAGCCTTGTGGCATTCCAGTGAGCCATCCGGTTTCACCTTCTTGCGAAAGACCCACTTGACCTGAATCGCCTTCCTCCCAGGTGGAAGGTCGAGTAGCTCTTAAACTCCATGCTCTCAGATGGCACGAAGCTCATCCTCGTAGGCGGCATGCCAGGCATCGGTATCCTCTGATGAGAGGGTGTTTCTCAGTGTGCCCAGATCAGGCACCAACGAGGGAGAGCTCTGAGTGGCGAGTGCACACGTCTCAGAACTGGGTCTAACAAACACAAGGTCAGCTGCTACATCACAAGCGGTATGAAATTTGCGAGTGACGAGATCGTACCCTACAGGACACGCTGGATGTACCTCTGTGTGATCTGTACGAAAACTCAGGTCGAGGACCTTTGTGCCGGGATCGCCACTCGCAACGCTGCGAGTGGAGCGACTAGGTGCGGAACCTGACACTCGTGGGGTTCCGAAGCCCAACGGTCGAAGACGACCACCAGGCTCACGCGTGTAGCCTGGGCTCGAAGGGCTGACCGTAGGCTCAGAGACAGGCACGACCACATCCGGTGACGAGTGAGGCACAGGGGCAGGTGATGCAGTGGGAAGAGAGGACCGCCCACAGAGACAGGAGTACACATGGATAGAGGGACAGCATCATGGGTGTCTGTGGGGCGCGAGGGTGTAGGAGAGGAGATAGGCTGGATGGGAGAGGTCTCTTGATCGACATCGATGATCGCCGGGTCATCAAGAGCCGGAGACCCAAAAGTGGAGGGGGCTCGAACGGACACATCAGCCGGACGAGAGGTGCTCATAGGCTCAGACTCCGCCATCCGTCAAGAAACCTCACACGTAGGAACGTGTGTGACAGACATAAACACAATCGACATCAGATCGCGGTAGCTGAGAGACTCAAAGAAGAGATGGTCGCGGGACTCAACAATGTAACGGCGGGCGGGGTTCCAAAAAGGCCAGGCCTTTGACTGCGAGGAGATACCAATGAAGGCACACAAGCGACCCTGCGGAGAGACCTTGGAACCCTGCTGATCCTCCGTGTACCACACAGAAGCCACTGAGCCCTAGACACGAGGAAGACGCAGATAGGCACGGTGGCCAAACCAGAGCTCATATAGTTTAACATGGTTCTGAAGAGGACCGTGCGGGAGGCGGTTCCAGACCCACGTCATGTAGGCGAATCCTTCGAAGGCAAAGGATTCCGAGAGAGCGCACTCAGACCACATAGCACGAACCGCATCCTCCATGGTGCGGTTCCAGCGCTTAAAGACACTGTTCTGTAGAGGAGTAGCAGGAGCAGAGACCTGGTGAAAAATCCCGCGCTCGGCATAGAAACTGTCCATGTCGCCAAGAAAATTGTCGTCGCGATCCGAGCGGAAGGTATGCAGCGAGTGGCGAGACTGACGCTTAGCCATCACTAGCCAGAGACGAACCACGAGAGCGGCATCACTCTTCTGGCGCAAGCTGTAGACCCACTGCATCCGGGTGAAGTCATCGGATAGGGTCAGGACATATTGGCCCCGATCAGATAAGGACTCGACAGGGAGAGGACCGAGAAGGTCTGATTGGACCAGCTCGAGGGGGCGAAGGCCTCGAGAATGGGAGTCAGAGTAAGTGTAGCGATGCATCTTACCCTAAGTGCAGAACAGACAATCGGTCTTGGGCGGCGTCTCGAAAGCGGCCGCAACAAGACCGAGGGCGGGTTGTGTCCTAATGAGCTTCGACACAGTGTCGGAGCTCACATGACACAGGCGTCGATGCAGCAGGCGCTGATGCTCAGCAGACAGGACACCAGTGACAAACACACGAGCATGAGGGGAAGGGGAGCAAGGAGAAGAAGTGACCCGCGGAACACGATACAGATCATCCACAACAAAGGCACGAAGAACAACAGTGCGAGTATCAAGAGCAGTCACTGTCGAGGAGTCGGCAGTGTGCTCCACAGAGAGTCCCAACAAAGTGCAGGCACACACAGAGAGCAAGCTGAGCTCAAGGTCAGGCACAAGAAGCACGTCGGAGAGACACAAGGGGCCAGACGGACCATCGAAGCACACGACCACAACACCTTGGACTGGCAAGGACTGACCAGAGCCTGTGCGAACGGAAAAAACAGACGCCACAAGACCGAGGACAACGAAGTCACTACGACGACATGTCATATGGTGAGTGGCACCGGAATCGATGATCCAAGTGCCATCCGAATCACAACTTGAGGACGTCACGGTGTAACTTAGGACTCGGCAAGAGAGGAGGGAAATCGACGAAGGGCGCACAGGTGAGACTTAGAAATCCAATCTGTACTATCAGGCCCATCATCATCACATGCCAGTTGTGATCCTCCACACGGGTCATCACGAGAGATGAGAACAAATGAACAAACAGTCTGTGAACCACCCGACTGTGAAGACACACTCGTACCTCCCTCAGAGCGAAGCGCCAGGAGTTGACGGAGCTCGGCGATGGTGCGGTCACCGGGGTCTGGGTCTCCGCTGCTCGCCGGTGGGGAAGCAAGAACTACTGCGGTCATGGTCGCCGTGCGACCAAAGGCTATGCTGCTCAACGCAGACCGGTGTGCGTGTGTAGACCGAAGACCGTGAGTGATGCGCGCCCAATCGAGCGGCTACTGGCACTCGGTGTAGCGGTGAGCATCTCCACAGTTGTAGCAATGAACAGTGCGTCCACTGCTACTGCCTGATCACTGCTGCTGCGGTGACTTCTGCTACGGTGATTGCTGCTGGCCCGAGCCACGCTTCTTTCTGCTCTCCTTCCCCTCTGCCACTGCTGCCACACCCTGTGTCTGAGTCGGGGTAGCTGGGGTAGAAGGGGAAGAGGAGGGCGTGCCAGAGGATGGAGAAGGGAACTGGGAGAGAGGCGTCGGTGGGGACGCGATGACCGGTGCAGCAAGTGAACTCTCGTGGTGGGCGACGGCTGCCTCATGAGCGGATGTCACCTGGAGGAAAAGCTGATGCACCCAAGGAAGAAGCTGAAGGGAGGTGGAGAAAGGCTTGAACGCGGAGTCCCTGTACCTCGTGAAGATGTCAGCATGCTCAAGAAGGACTCCGATCATGAGCGTGCGAAGAGCCCGCAACTATGTCCCTCCTATGGTCCCAAGGCGCATGTTGATGCACATGGCGCGCCGCCAGTAAGCGGCTGCGGGCTCGGCAGGTCCCTGACGAAAGGAGTGGAAGGCGGAGATGTGAGCCGCGCGGGTGGCATGCGTCTCTGCAGCAAGCAAGGACAATGCCAGCTCCTAGCCCCGATGTGGGTCAGCACCCGTGCATGTGCCGGCCTCTCCAAGGAAGGGGCAAAAGTCCACGATAGTCTCACGAGGCATGGTGTAAAGAAGTCCGCGCATCGCCCGAGCCGCTGTCAGCACCTGAGCACGGTCCGTAACCTGGTACTAACTGTGGTAGTAGGGCCAAACTCCCTCGGAAGTGGCCCAGACGTGGAAAAGGGTCTCCCACCACTCTCCTCGGTGTAGATGTTGACTGTTGTGCAGAAGGTATGACACCGTCGACTCCCCCTGAGGTGTGCTGTGGGGCCGTGGACCGACTCTGAAGAAGACCAGTGAGCGTGCGGATGGCGTCGGTCTGCTTCTGCTGTAGGCGACGTATCTCATCTTGCTGACTCTGCAGGTCCGCAATGGCCTGCGAGTGTGGGCTCATGACCCCCGAGGAGGAGGAAGAAGGATATGGCGGTCCTTTGTCTTTGTCATCGATAGGAGCCATGTCAGCGCTCAGTATGGGGCCGAACGTAAAAAATGCTCCGAACGAGAAACCAACAGCGTTTCTCGAAGTTTGAAACGTTAAAAAATTGTTGACTTTTTTACCCCAAAATTGTTGACGTCAGCACAGTCGTTGATGACGTCAGCATTTCTTACGCTAGCGAAAAAACGCTAGCGTTTTTTTCGCTAGCATTTTTCACCAAAAAAAATTAAATGTCACGCGAACTCCGCGTGGGGGTGATCTCGTCACCCCCTGCTCGCGGCTACGCAGGGGCTACGCAGGCCACCGCAGTGCCACGTAGGCCTGGGCAGTGCTGCGCATTTTCTGCGTAGCAGAAACTGCGGAGTAGCTGTAATGCTGTTGTTGCGCTGCTACAATGCTGCTGCTGCGCAGCTGCTGCTTCTGCTGCTGCTACTTCGCTGCTGTTGCGCTGCAGTCGCTACAACAGCTACAATGCTACTGCTGCGCTGCTGCTGCTTTTGTTGCTGCTGCTGCACTGCTGTTGCTACTCGCAGCTGTTGATGCCGACGCTGCTGCGAGCTGCTGTCGCTGCTCCTACGAGCTGCTACTCCTTTTTTTTGTGTATGGGCTGGCAGCCTGAAACAGCTGCTGCTACCACACGGTGGTGCTACTGCTATTGCAAGAGCTAGTAAATGCCGCGGCTCACCTGATGTGGTCGTGGGGATTGAGTGATGATGTCGTTGTTTAAAAAACGGCTGCAACAAGTCCCAGGATACGGCGACGGTGGCTCTCACTGCTGCTGCCGGTGCTGCGTCTCTACGACGCAGCTCAACGAGAGGAGTCTCGCAATTCTTATACCATGAGAAAATGCATGGAAGCTTCCTAGCTGATGCTGTTGACTAGGCGTTAGTGCCTGGTCAGATGGTGGCGACAGTCACAAGTCGTGCACAGAACGGCAAGGGTCTGGCTAGGGGACACAAGGCAAAGTGTCAGAGTGCTTCAATAGCATTTGCAGAGAGAAATGACAAATGACAGGTCCATGGCATAAGTACCTGCCACGGCGCACGGTGGGTGTCGCACGCGGCAGTGCAAGGTCTGTCCTAAAACCGGCCCAAAACCATTGTTTTGGCCGTAACTCAGCGTAGACAAGTGAGAACGCTACGCCGTCTGAACCTACACGTGCAGAATCTCAAGCCGGACGCTACGACTGGTCATGGATGCATGCATCCGGCAACAAATGGTGGACACACAATGCAAAGATATGCTAATCGGGCCCACGACCAGTCCACCGATAAAATCCTACAAGCTGCAGAAAAACTGCGGAAGGTCCTAGACATCATCCAGGACTCTAGGGCGACTGTCGATCAGCTCCGAGCAGGTAGTCCACCACCAGACGACGCCCCGGTACCACTTGGGTCCGCATCAGGGATCTGCACGAGCATGGACACGGCCGAGTGGTCAGAGTAAACTGTACAGGTCGACATGAACGTCATAAATCACAACAGGCCAGTCCACCGAGAAACTCCTGCCTGCTACAGAAAATCTGCAGGTGGTCCCGGGTAGCGTCCAAAGCTCTGGAATGGTCGTTCGTGAGTCACCTCCTGGATGGTAGTCCGCCACCAGATGACGCGCCTGTGCCTCCAGGGTCCGCATCAGGGATCTGCACGAGTATGGACACAGCCGAGTGGTCACAATAAACTGTACAGGTCGACAGGAACATCAGAAATCACAACACTTCGATGACAAGTGTCGAAATGGCCGAACATATATATACAAGTGACGAGTTACGAATGAAGCATAGTGAGGGTCGTTGGGTTTGATGTTGAGCGACGCGTGAAGAGTCGCGTTGTGAGGTTTATATTCGAGAAGGTCCGCCAAGAAGTCGGGGGCCTTCGAGAATTGACGATGAAGATGCGCGATGCATGTTTATGAATCTGGATTCGTCGAGAGTCGTCGAGAAGTCGACCAAAAGGCTGTGGCACTTCTGTTTGTAGGTTCGCGAGAATGGTCAAAGCTGTCACAAGGTTCAGGAATATCCACTGGGTGCGGGGTAGTTGGCTAGTTTGCCCTCGGCCGTTGGAGTGAATATCACGGTTCTCGTGACGTGATGGGTTGTTTGTGTAATGAAAAAAATGCCCACTCGAAAATGTTATGGCCTCGTGTAAATCTACCGTAGTGTCTTTTATATTCGCCTATTTTTTAGAAGAGCACAAATGCTCCGGTGCCCATCGTTTCGCCAGATAAAGCAACGGTGTCCATAGTCAAAAACGAACTGACGACGGTGCCCAGAGTCGAAAACGGAAAGACGCCGGTGTCCATAGTCAAAAACGACATGACATAGGTGCCCATGTTTTTCTTCGTGCGAGCGAAAACGGAAAAATAAAACAACTGTACCCACGCCCTCGAAGTCGGACTTCGCCGACTTCGAGGGCGAAGTGGGCGAAACTGACACTGGCATTGCATGGCATTGCCGATGTCAGAAGTAATCCTGTCGCGAGTTTTGGAGGTCGCAAGTGCGAA
>SZWC01006940.1:90570-104521 GCA_023375785.1 Penium margaritaceum | reverse complement strand
TTTTTTTTTTTTTTTTCCTTCTCGCTGTCTGGCTCGACCCTTATGGCGAGCTCGTCGATTTGATGAGCTCGTTGATCGACGGGTTTGCAAATCGTTGAGCTCGCCCGACGGTGAGCTTACTGCAAGCTTACTGGACGGCAAGCTCCCTTGCAGCAGGAAGCTGCAAGGCAACTTCTCGCCCACTGCAATGGGGGCAGAGGCAGTTGCTGCTGCCGCTGTGGCTGCCCCTGTTGCGCATGCTGCTACTACTTCTGCTGCGACTGGTGTCCGCCGCCACTGTTGCTGCCTCCTCTCGCCTCTGCTAGTGCTGCTACAGCTACTGTTGTGGCTGCTACCTGCCGCTGTTGCTGCTGCAGCTGCTCGCTGCCGCTGCTGTTGCTACGGCTGGTGCTTGCTGGCATTGCTCTCGCACTTGCTCGCCGCTGCCGCTGCTACTGTGGCTGTCGCCTGCCGTTGCTGTTGATGCAGCTGCTTGTCACCGCCGTTGCTGCTACGGCTACTACTGTGGCTGCTGCCCTGTGCCACAGCTGCTACAGCTGCTCATTGCCGCTGCTACTGCTTCTCTTGGTGTTGCTGCGGCTGCTGGCTGCCGTCACTGCTGCATTAGTTGCTTGCCGTTGTTGCAGCTGCTGCTACTTCTGCTGCTACGACTTCTTCCAGTTGACGCTGCTACTACAGCTGCTTCCCGCCGCAGCTACACCTACAAATGCTGCTGCTGATGTTGCTGAGATGGCCACCACAGTTGCCGTTGGTTTCGCGTGCTGCTGCCACCGCTATCTCCGCTGCATCGTAGTTGTGGTGGGTCCCCCCAGGACCTACTGCTGCTACTGTGGGTGACAGCTACTGCTGCCACTCAGTGCTCTTTTTGCTGTGTCTATGCTGCACAACGCAACAAGATATGGCTTGTTTGATCTGATACCAAAATGTTATCGCCAGGAAGCTTCCTAACACGCTTGCCACTGACTGGGCGTCAGCGCTCACTCAGCTCACGGGAGAAACGGCAAGGGTTTGGCTAGGCAACACGAGCAGAGTGTCAAATGTGCTTCCATGAATAGAACACATGCATAGAGAGTTACAACAATGAGCCACAGACACCTAAATAGCTGTGAGGCGTGGTGCGTAGCCAGCATAGCCAGGGGCACGTTTGGCTGCGCACCAGGCGCACCTCATGCAAAAACTTGCAAACTGCCAGAAGAGTCCAGCCGAGGCTAAAACACTCATCCGGTCACAACTTCCTACACATTTGTTAGAGCAACGCGTAGTTTGAACCAGAATTACCAGCATGACAAGCCAGAAACCTCCGTAACGTGCAAGGTAGGTCTCCTCGCAACTCCGGAACATGTCTCTCGGTGTCCGGGTCTCAATCGACGAGTAAGGTACATAACCAAGTACCGGGCAACACGTCACGAGCTCCTGACATGCACCCACTGATTCAAGGCTTTGGGTCTCCACGTTGCACTGGTAGGACCCACCAGGTGCGCGGGTCTTGACCAGAGCCACCTGAGGTTTCCTCGTGACCCCAGAACATGTCTCCGGGTGCCCGGGTTTTGACCACCGAGAAAAATCTAGCAGCTTTACACCTAGAAACCTGGATGCCGGAACACAGCAAGTACATCATACTAGCAATATCATAGGTGATAATGCACTCTTGCTATCTCAAAAATACATGTGGTGCCACAATCATTGTGTGGAGCGGTGTCGGCTTAATGCCCACACAACAACAGAATCATGTCATGTCGAAGGACAGACTGGTTGCCTGTCCCCTCTGTGTACCACATAAACAAGGAATGCCACGACTTTGTAGCTTAAATGATACGTGTTTCCAGTTTGAAAAACTAATGAAGAAATCTCACGGGTCTGTTGTAATGCTAAAATGTCCGTACTTTTTTTCAAAGCACAGTTTTGATGCAAAGTTTGTACCGACGCGATGTTTTGATGCAAAGTTTGTACCGACGCGATATGCACTTTGCGTCAGGGTGCTGGCATGAGCAATCCATAAAAAAATCACTAACTACTCTTTTGAGGGGTTGTTCATTGTTTAAGGGGGCAGTTTGCGGAAACATTGCGATAAGGGGTCTGAGACTCCCAATGCCTTGAAAGGGAACCTGCTGGGTATAGTTGAAATGAGGAACTAGGAGAGTGATAGACACCATGGATTTGTTGCAGAGTTTGCTTTAGAAAGGTGCAAAATGAGTGACAAGATGTTGGGTGGAGAATGGACTTAAGCTACGTGGTGACGCGAGTCCCACCTCCGTGCACCAAGCACGAGGTGCGACCGTCGCCACCCCCCAGGTTGTAGGTGATGATGCTTGCTGGGATACTGTAGATGGTGGAGAAACACCTAGGAACGAAGGGAGTGAGAGGGGCAATGGTCACGGAGCAACCACGAAGCAACCATGGATGCGAGGATCACACAGAGTGTTAAGTCAAGAAGTCAAGTGCAAACAAGACACGAGGCACAGATTGGTTGCGTGACGGGGGAGCCGACGAGCGAGCGAGCAGCGAACTCGCTTTCGCTCGTGGCTCCCCTCCCACCATGCTCGGTATCAAGCAACCCCCACAAGTGTCCTGCTGAATGATATCACCAGCCACGATCACAAAGAACGAGACTAGGGCTGAACCCGTCTGACACCAATCATAGCATTTTCACAAGCATTGCTTAATCAGGCTCAAACCCTGTGTTTGCATGCCCATGCATTGGGCTTTCTTGATCAACGAGTCTGCTGGTCCTCCACCACGGCGCAAACACTGAATGGAGGAAGTCTTCATGCTTTGTCACCTGCATCAGTGTGAGTGGAGTGTGCAATGAGGCCAGAGGTCACCAAATGCCATAACTGGACACTCCCCCATGACCCGGAGTCGACACACATGTGGACACACACACCCAAGGATGAGGGTCACAAGGCGTGAGATACTGGACTGTACACAAGAGCACAAGGACAAGATCTCATCCAGGGACATCAGGGGCACACAGAAGACGGACGGCGTGAACTGTTGCCTTGAAGACGTTGTTGCTGAGCGCCTCCATGAGAAAGTCACCTCTCTGTTGACGAGTATCAAACCAGACGATCTGGACATCGCCTGTGGTAGTGCGCTCACGCATATTTGATGCTCAACATTGATATGCTTTGTGCACGTGTGATGCATGCCATCATGTTCAGTAATTGCCTTCGTGCTCTGGTTGTTATAGTGCAAAGTGATGCAATGTATGGGTACAAGCAACTGTTGCAGTATTCGACACAACTTGACACTCTCACACTTGCCTGCTCCAAATGCAACATACTCAGGTTCGCAGGAGCTACGTGCCACACATCCTTGCTTACAGCTTTTCCATGTCACGACGGTTCCTCCAAAAAGGAAGATGTAGCCAGTGCGGCTATGAGCATCAGCGTTGTGAGCCTAATTGTTGTGAGTATAGCCATCCACTACTACTGATGGCAGTGCCCAATAGCAGAGGTCATTCCAAGCAGTGGACAGGGCATATCGAACAACGCGCAGGGCTGCCTCCATGTGTCGTGCCCAAGGACACTGAGAGAACTACACCAGAAACTTCACTGCGAAGGCGACATCCGCTCTGGTCGTGATCGCGAGGTACATGAGTGACCCAATCACGTATAAGTAGTCCATCACGTCAACCACCTCCCCCAGTTTTGACACGTCCTGTATCTTCAAGCGCCTTTGCCGAGGAGGGGTCATAGGCGTGGACGTAGTGGGCACCGCCTCGAGCAAGGGAGAAATGTGCTCGCCAAGGCTACAGATACATGCCGCTTGATCAGCATGGAGCATGCAACGCGATCGGTCGCGCTTCATTCCAAGGAAGACACGAGCCGGCCCAAGGTCTTTCATTTTATACGTGGACTGCAACAGCGACTTGGGGACTCTGAAAGCCTCATTTCTGTGTGATGCAATTAGCAGGTCGTCGACATAGACAAGGATGGCAGTAAAAGGAGCTGAACCCGAAGTGACGAAGAGAGACGGATCCACCGTGCTGCGCTTGTAGCCATCCTTCTCCACGGTTGAGGTGATCTCCTGATTCTAGAAACACGGTGATTGCTTAAGGCTGTAGAGGGCCTTCCGCACTGGCCAGACCCTGTTGGTGCCATGAGAAAAGCACGGGGGCTAGACCATATAAATCTCCACATCCAGTCCCATGGGAACGACAGAGGCTTGCGTGCTCTGCGATGGAGACAGGCGGGCCGAGGACGTGGAGGTGGCATGGATGCAATGATGCAGCGCGCGGAGGCGTCCGCCACGGAAAAAAGGTGAGAGAGGTACAGGACCACTCGGCTACACTGAAAGAAGTGAGTTTAGGATGGGGCCGGGCAGCATAGCAGGGGCCGCCGGACTGGACAGGACGGAGATAGCATGGACGGGAGACACCGAGTTGGGAGCTGACAAAGATGTGACAGGGGAGGCCAATGTGTTCAATGAACTCGATGACGCGGTTGGAAGAGGGACGGACATGGAGGCAAACCCAGGGTCCGAGGATGCGGGTTACAGAGGGGCAACCGCAGGGCCTGAAGAGGAGACATCACCGACTTCTCCCCCAGCCAAGAGAGCGGGCAAACGGAGGCAGCAGGGGTAAGGTGACCAAGATCACAAAGAAAGACAGATTCAAAGAACAATGTGACGCGAGATTCAACGGCACGGTGACACACAGGATCCCAAAACTGCGAAGCCTTAGTCTGGGAGGAGATGTCCAAGAAAGGGCACAGGCGGCCGTGCAGTCCAAGTTTGCTGTCGTGGAGATCATCAGGCAGCCAAACAGCGGCAATGCTCCAATAGACACGAGTCAGAAAAAGGCCGACGCAAATGCTACACCAACGCTCAAAAGGCGTGACAGTGCATGGAAGCAGTCCATGGGGAACACGATTCCAGACCCAAATCATGTAACACATCGCCTCCAAGGCAAATAGCGGCGGAAGACCGGACTAAAAAAGGAAGGTGCGGACACCATGAGCGAGGGTGCAATTCCAGCACTTGGAGAAACCGTTTTATTGAGGTGTGTATGGAGCTGAAGTCTCTAGACACACCCCCTTGTAATCCAGGAAACGGTCAGTGGGGCCGAGGAACTCACTGCGGCGGTCATTGTGGAAAATGCGCAGGGAACGTTGGTGGGCATGCTCAGCTTGGGCGAGCCAGTTATCAATGGCAGAACTGACATCGCTCTTCTGGCAAAGAGCAAAGACCCAGCAAAAATGGGGCAAGTCATCAATGAGGCACGGCACATAACACCTGACATCCCCAAGCAGGTCATGGGGAAGGGGACCTATGACATTAGCATGCACATGGTCAAGAGGATGAGGGGAGCGGGATTCAGAGTCAGAGAAATGTGCGCGGTGCATCTTACCTTGACCTGTATGGGCCACCAGGGTGGCGTTGACAGGGACGGTGTCGGCACGTCTGTGGTGTGCCAGCGTGAACCTCTTTTCCACGGAGGTAGCCAAGTGAGGCGTAGGTCAGCTCCTCAGTAGGTCTGCTGCTGTAGGAGCTGCTGCCAGCTTCTTAGTGCCGCCGTTGACACGGGCACGGGCACGGAAGCGCCGCCGCGGGCACTAGGCTGTCGATCCCAGCTGCCGCAGGTTCGGCAGACGTGCTGTGGCGGCAGCCACTGCAATGTGGGTGCTGCTGTAGCTAATGCACCCGCAAATGCTGACGAGGCAACTGAGGTTGAAGCTGCGGCTGACCAGCTGCTGTTGGCAATGCCGCAGTCGCCATGGGTGTGGATGTAGTGCAGGCAGCGGCGAACGGCCCTGGCATTGCAAAGCAAAGGGCCGCAGGCAGCGAGGGCAGTTCCATTGGCTCTAGCGTGGCCACCTCCATCGATGGTCGGTGGCTGCAAGGATGGAGGAGGCTACTGGACTCCTTAAAGGTGGAGACGCCGAGGTCGGCTGCCGCAAGAAGGGTTCAGCAAACTAACCTAGACGGGCCAGGGCTGTGTTAGCTAAGGTGAGCCGCAAGAGAGCGGCAGCGGAGGCGGAAATGGCCTTAGAGATGTCGGTCGCTGTCCCAAGGATTGTGGGATGACATCTCGATGAGTCACCCCTTCTACGCCAGCCTTGCTCTCCCACAACGGTCTAATACCAGTAGATGGTGGAGAAAAACCTAGGAACAAAGGGAGTGAGAAGAGAAACGGTCATGGAGCAACCACAAAGCAACCATGGATGCGCAGATCACATAGAGTGTGAAGTCAAGAAGTAAAGTGAATATAAGACACGAGTCACAGATCTGTTGCATGCCGGGGGAGACAGCAAGCAAGTAAGTAGGGAGCTTGTTCTCGCTCACGGCTCCCCTCCCCTGTGCTCGGTGTCGAGCAACTCCCACAAGTCTCCTGCTGAATGATATCACCAGCCACTATCACCAAGAACAAGACTAGGGCTGAACCTGACTGACACCTATCCTAGCATTGCCACAAGCAATGTTTAGTCAGGTTTGAACCCTGTCTTGGCATGCGCATGCATCAGGCTGTCTTGATCAACGAGTCTGCTGGTCCTCCACCACGGCGGAAACCCTGAATGGAGCAAGTCTTCATGCTCAGTCACATGCATCAGTGTGAGTGGAGTGTGTAACAAGGATAGAGGTCATTAACATCCATAATCTAACAGATAGAAAGGCCAACGTGGGCATAGAGGGAGCCATGCGCGAGGCCATGGAACAAAGCAAGCTCAGTTCTCAGAATGCAACTTGAACAGGAACAAGAAACACGAGTCACAGGGCATCGTATGTCTATCAACGTAAGTCTATCAACGTGGGGCCTGGAATCCACACAAGGATTGAACCTAACCGTGAACGAATGTGCTTCCGGTAGTTTCTCACATGTCGGTACAACCTGGACGTGTGGTCCCGAGGGATCTGCAACCTGGCATCACTTATCTAATGCATGCATGAAAGAAAAGATACTCAAACCAGATCAACCATGAGCGTATGGGAATGCATGATCCCCTATGCTACGTGTGTCCTATGTCATGCTACGACAATATCAAGCATGCCCATTTTGATCACTACAGTCAAGTTCTCAATAAATCCTATGTGGGTGCTGTGATTTCCACTTGGGTACTTGGCCGAAAAACCAGCACTGTGCACTCCATGGCGTGTAAATCAGCATTGCACCCTGTTCGTGTGTGAGTTCAGTGCACATGATGACCTTTGGGCTTGCTGCACGCACATCACCTTCTGCAGATGACTGACTCATCGAAATTTGGCGAAATCCAGTCCAAAGACATGAGTTGCCATTTGAGGAGGCATAGGAGTCTGTTGATCCACAACTGAGCAGCAAGGCAGGTTGAAAAACTTATTGCCTCATATGTTGTCCCTGCTTATGGCTTGTGGTTACGTGATTTTGGGACAAGGGCTTACTTGGATCTTACCAACTAGCCTGGGCTCTACTCCCTAGGTTCCATGCTGCCGACAGCTTGTGTTTGAGAAATCAACTCGTCAAGGGTCAGGCTTGAGACGTGGTCGGACGGGAAAAACCCACGGCCGCTAGTGGGCTTGCTGCCCACCTGACCGTGGGGTGCGAGCTCCTCTAACTTCCCCATCGCTCATCTCACTTGCCCCCCCCCCTTTTCGCATCACCTCATACCCAAGTACCCACTTTCCCCATCTTGTCAAAGCCTTTTACTCTCGGCGTTGCTGGAGCTGATGGATCCGGAGCAGCATCTTCCCCCCCCAGCTTCACCTCTCTTACCGGCTTCCCCACCCTCTATTCTTTGATTTCTTTACACCACGTACCTACGTTGCTCTTTTACCCCATTTTACCCACAATACTAACAACAGCGGGCAGATCCAGAACGGGTCCCCCAGCATATCCAAGTACTCCGGTGTACCCAATAGGTGGAAGACTCCCGCCCATCATTTTTTTGCGATCAATCGGCCAATGGAGTAGGATTTACCTGAATTAACAGGATAACCCTGGGTCAGCCAGAGAGTGTCGGATTACCCCTGGGGCGCGGGTGCGGGTCCTCGGATATAATCTTTATCCTCACGTTCTTGTAATGCCTTCATCCCTCGGCTGGTGGTGTTATCCCTCTCATGTTTCCCTGCCTACCCAGGTTGGAGTAAAGAGGGGTGGACTTAACTTCCTACTCTTGTGGTAACCAAAGAAAAGAAAAACCCATCGCTCATCTCACGTTCTGTGTGTTTCTCAAGTTCTCTGCATTCATGGCATCCACTGTCTTGTAGACACCTGCTTGCACAGTCACACCCTTCCCTCTCCCTCTTCATCGCCCACTACTGGTATCAGAGCTGAGGGAAAGGCAGGGTTCTTAAGCAAGCTTTTCCTGGAGTTGTTTTTGGAGTTTCGGCCATGGTTTGCGCTGCCACAACACCCGAGGCGGCTACTTTCACCGCTGCCACCATCACCATTGCTGCTGTAGCAGCTCCATTGTAGTTGTGCTGCGACTCCCGCCTCTGCTGCACAAGGCAGGAGTGCCTCTACTTCACGAGGCAGGAGCGCCTCTGACGTGACGCGTGGCACTATATCGCCACGTCCACGTCGTGGGTGGCAGCAATACGGCAAAGGGAGCCGCGACACATCACTTCGTTGCCATAGCCTCTGCTTTGGCAGAGGCGAAAGACAAGCCCCGTACACTTCCACATCTGGCCCATCTGCTACTGCTGGCCCATTCCCTGCGGCCGGTCCTTTCCGGTAGTCAGCCCATTTCCCTCAGCCAGCCCATTCCCTGCGAACGGTCATTTCTAGCAGCCGGCTCACTTCCTGCAGCCAACATACCTCCTGTACCCGGCTCTCTACAGCCAGCCCATCTACTTCTGCCGGCCTACCTCTTGTGGCCGGGCCTCTGCAGCCGGCCTAAACATTGAAGCCGGCCTACCTCTTCCAGTTGGCCCTCTACAGCTGGCCTTCAACAGCCAGCCCATCTGTTGCAGCCAGCCGACCTCTCGTAGTCGACCATCTGTAACCGGCCATTCTATCGCCGCCGGCCCATCTCCTGCTGCAGCGGGCTCAACTACTGCAGCCGGCCGAGAGCCTACTGCAACTGGCCATTTAGTTGCCGCACGTCCATCCCCTGCTGCAACCAGCTATCTACTGCAGCCGGCCTTGAAAGATTTGATGCAGCTTGTATTCCTAGTGGTCGTAGCTACACTACTACAGCAACGCAGCACCGCCTTGCCACTGCTGTCCGCATTGCCACCAGTAGCATTAGCTGCTGTCTGCTTGCAATGCTAGCGCACACAAAACCAACCAAAGGCGGTGAGGAGCGTGAGGAGCTGCACCACACCTAGTGCCATTTCACTCCCGATGTTGGGCCTATCGCATCATCCAACACGTCAACGTCAACGCTGGTACCTTCACGCCCTGAAGCAGTAAGCTACTCACCCTCCCCAGCGGTGTCCGCCCTGGTAGTGCCTCAGACGCGTGCATTGGCGTAGAATCATGGGCCTCCAGCATACCCATCGTGCGTGCCTGTTGTGACGTGGCTGCGGGTGTGATTGACGCAGCAGCTGCAGCCTCTGCCACTTTTGCAGTAGCAACGCACGCACCACGTGCACCGGAAACCACATCTGTCGGCCGTGCCGCTGAGGGCTACACTAAGGCTACAGGGGCACTTGGGACACTAGCTGTATAAGGAGCAGATCTTACCATGCATCTCTCAGTAGCAGCAGTCACTGTTGCTTTAGCAGTAGCATTAGCAGCTTCCGCCACACCCTCAGCTGCATCATCCGTCAGCGTCTCTACGGCTGCAGCAGTCATTGGAGCCGTAGCTGATGCATCCATTGTCAGCACCCATGTCACAGCTTTGCTCTGTGCTTTTGCGGCGCCTCCACCCTCTTTGCTTTGCTCCTCTCAGGAGGGTTCTGCCTTGTCATTCGAGTGATCTCTTCATTTTCCATTGTTGCTACAGCTGCTCGTGCTGTTGTGCTACCACTTTTCACCTCCGCTTGCCGCCTTGCCTAGTGCTTGCTCTCTTAGCCCGGTCCCCCTTCTCTTGTGCCTTGGCTCTTTCTTCTTTGTGCATGGGGTACTTCCTTGGGGCCTGGCTGTCGTGCAACATATCAAAGACCGTGCTTTGAGCACCTTTGACTTTCCCACGCCCACTGGGGCTGGGAAAACCTTGTCGAAGAATTTTTGGCAGGGTGATTTGTCGTCACCATGCCTGGTGACGCCGAGTCATCATTGAAGAGCTGCAGAGTGAGATACGGCTTGCTCGTGAACCCCAGCGCAACGCTGAGCAGCACCTCAAGGCATAGAAAGATGACCGTGCTAAGCTTGGCGATGAGGTTGCTGTATTCGTTCTTGTACGCATGCCCACTGTGTCTGCTGCTGCAGCAATCGCCACCACCCCTACTGCTGGCTCTACCTCATCTAGCTCCACTTCTTCTAACCCATCTACTGCTGTTTCTCATTCCCCACTAGCACCGTGCGAGGATGAATCTCACTCCCAGCCGCCTGTTCTCACTCCCGGCCTGGCCTTTCCTCCCGGGTCATACCCTTCAGTGTGTGAGCTCAGGGAGAGAAACTGTGGGAATATTATGTACCAGTTGATTGTGAGGTAGATCCGACCTTTGCGCCACAGCCTGCTGAGTTGGCCGGCATAGTGTGTGCCCGCATTGATGCCGGGCCTGATAATCTCACTGAAGAGATTGGCACGTACAACACCGACTACGCCGCTCGCTCTGTAGCCAACCCCATTGGCGCCTACGCCTTTTGTGCCACCTCTCCACCATCACTGGCCAGGCTGCTCAGAGCACCCTGAATCTGCAATTAAACATCCTAGTCATGCAAGCGGATGAGACAGCCAACAGCAATTGGGCCCGCAATCTCAAGCTTTCTTGTGAACTTGGAGACGCAGCGCCAGACCATCTATTGGCAGTCCTCACTATGGTGAACGGTCTCATCCCAAGCCTTTCTGATCTGCTACATGAGGTTAAGGCCGACGAGCTTGTCTGCCTGGCCGCTGAACCTGTCCCCCCAAGTCTCCTATTGGAATTGGTACCCTTTGGGGCTTCATTTCTAAGTACCTCGACGCTTCGTGGACTAATCTTCAGATTAGACGCCTCCGTCCCTCCGTAGTCACTGGTATGGCTGCCGTCACCACATCTGTTCTGACGAAATCCTCTGCCTCTGCTTCCTCCTTCTAGTCTTCCTCCTCCACCACAGTATAGGCGGCTTAGAGTCGTGGGCGTGGATGGAGCTGCAGCAAGCCCAAGGACAAGGGCAAGCAGAATTCCTCCTTCCGCACTCCCATCAGCTCCGTTTTTTGTTGGAACTTCGGCTCGAGTGAGGATAGTGCTTACAAGTGTCCCAAATCGTGCGATGACACATGCTTGGCAGCGGGGATGCGTCCTCACTGGGCCCGCACTACGGGTTCCTACTCCACCTCCTCTTCCAGCTTTAATGCCCACCACGTTACCGGCTCCACCTCTGCCGTTGCCCACTCTACCATGGAGACCGGTCCCATTCCTCGACTCTTCTACCCCTGGGGATGGCCGCCACCCTTCTTGGCTCAGTCCTACAACGACCCTCCTTCCTCCTCTTACGCATCGGCTGCATGGTTTCCATCCCCCTACGCGTCGTCTTCTGCCACACCCTCTGTCTCCACACGCCCAGCCACGTCCTTTTCTACCAAGGGCGAGTGTCAGTTGGAGCATTCCCTCACTCATTTGCTACGCTTGTGCGATCAGGGAGGTGAGATTGTGACTGCATTGCCCAAAGGTCTTGTGTGTCAGTCCGACTGTGTTCTTCGTGGAGGTCTGTCCGGTACTGTTCAGAGGTCTTTGTCCAGTGATGTGCCGCGAATTAAGCATTGGCAGTCTGTGACCTTCTCTTGTTGCCTCGCTAGGTGTGGTCAGTCCTCCCCGTTGTTCCTTGCCATGGGCAATGTCTCCACCTGTTGTTTTCTTCTCCCTGCTTGTGTATGTGGTGGCTTCTGGATTGTTGATTCAGGGGCCATCCATCACATGGCATTTGTTTGTTCTAAATTTGTCCCTCTTGGCCCTGTTGGCTCTGTTTGCTTCATGCACACTGGCTCTAGGCAGATGCTTCCTGCCCAGGGTGTAGGCATTGTGTGCTTTGTGGGGCCTGGTGAGGACCTGTGATTGCTTGATGTTCTCTATGTGTCCTTGTTGGAAGTCAGAGTGCTATCTGTCACCACTCTAGACAAACTGGGCATGGACGTCACTGCCATTCGTGGTGCTGGCACGGTCTCCCTGCATCTTGCTAGTCGTGTTGTGCTTCGAGGTGTTCGCTGTGAGCGCCTCTATCACGTGCCCTTGTTTGCTCTCGCCTCCTCTTCTACTGGCACTGCTCTCGCACATGTTGTGCCCTCCAAGTGTCCGAGCCTGTATAGCTCTTGCATTGTTGCCTTGGGCATGTGTATATTAACAGTGTCGTCTTCATGGTACGTCTCCAGCCGACTCTTGGACTCAACCCCTTCACGTTCCCTCTGCCTTGTTCTGCTGATTGCCTTCCCTACGCCCAAGGAAAAATGAATTGCATCCCGTTCTTCTCCTCTGAGACATAGTCCCTTCACCCCCTTGACCTTATTCATGCTGATGTCATCAGCCCTTTGCCACATGACCTCCTTGGTGGACAATTTTGTTATATCATGTGTCTCAATGAAAGTTTCTTCCGCTACCGCTTGGTATTTGCTATTCGTCAGAAGAGAAATTTCTACTCTTTCCCCGCAGATTGGCTCCCTCAAGCCGAGCTTGCTTGTCAACGGTTCCTGCGTGTGTTCCGTAGTGACCGTGGTGGTGAGTTCCTGGGTCCCACCGTCCATCTGCTCAAATCTCATGGGGTGAATCTTGAGCTCACCACTCCTAACACACCCCAACAAAACGAGGTTTCCGAGAGCTAGAATTGCACGCTTGTTGACGGCGTGCGTTTGCTTCTCTCCATGTGTGGCCTCTCTCTGCTCTTCTCCTTTGAGGCGACGAGCTACATGAAGTTGGTTTGGAATTGTGTTCCTCATGAGCCCTTCTCCAAGTCTGTCACAGTGTTCAAGTTCTGGTACAGTCGCCACACTGGTTAGCTTCCTACTCGAGTGTGGGACTGCATTGCTGCTGTTTGGCTTCCTGAGGAAGTCCGTGATGGGAATTTGTCTCCCCGTGGCCGTCTGTGTCCCTTCGTGGACGTCTTGACTGAGGCAAAACTTTGGCGCTTCGGGACCCCGACCGTCATCGTGTCGTCAAGTCGCTAGATGCCCTTTTCTTTGAGTCTGTCTTCCTTCGTGCCTCCTTGTCCTCCCTCTCCTCGCTTCTTTGGCTTGGAGGGGATCCTCAAACGGTCTCAGTCTTGGAGCTTGGTCAGTTGCCCGCATCGGCGTCCACACCTCCTCTGTCCCTGGCGCCCTTGTTGTTGCCCTCATCATCCTCGGTGCCCTTTTTGTCCCTTCCTACTGTTCCTGTCACTCCGGCAGTTGACCCTTCATCGTCCCCTGTTCTCTCTCCCGCGTCACCATCCTCTCAGTTGTCACCTTCTCCCATTACCGCCTCGCCGGCAGTGCCGCCGGAGTCCGGCCCCATGTCCATTACACTTGTAATAGACACGGGACCTGACCTTCTCAATTATGACTCCATCATTACCTGCAGTACCGTTCTGACCATTTGTTCGTGGAGGACGCCTTTGCGCCCTCCCTGCTCACTCTGGAGTCTCTCACACAGCTCCATCTACATCTCAGATGTATGTCACCGCCTCTGATGCTCTGCGTTCCGTGCTGCAGCTGGCCACGGGCCTTGATGCCCTTGGCTTTGCTCCTGGGGTTGTGCATCCCAACAAAATTCTTGGGTACACACTCATCGCGAGCGAGTTTGAGCGTACTGTAGCTGTAGTTATGACAGGCGATATTCAGTGTTGTCCCGGGGTTCCGAGGTGACCCTATCACCGCGGCCGCGGCACCGCGATCCACATCGATGGGGCATCGATGTGGATCAAGTTCGCGTTCGACTTTTGCGCGAGGTCTGCCCCCCCCCCCCCCCCCCCCCCCCCCCC
>SZWC01006940.1:77547-88104 GCA_023375785.1 Penium margaritaceum | reverse complement strand
CACACACACACACACACACACACACACACACACATACACACACACACACACACACACACACACACGCACACGCGCGCGCACAAAGCACATTACTTTTAAGCATGATTTTGCATGAGCGTGTTGCGGCTAGAGATTTTTGGATTGTCTGGGTGGACACACAATAGCAGCGCTCTGAATTCCTCATGAAGGCACTAAGCAACAATGTCTGTAAGACAGCCATGCATGCTCTTGGCTTGCTGCACTTCCGTAACGTGCCTGGGTGATGCTCATGATAAATGTGTTGTGACCATCTATCCTTGTACAATATAGTGTGTTGTTGTCTCTTGTGTACTGTGGGTTTGTCGTTGATGGATCATGGAGGAGTGTTGGTGTCTTAGTTCAATGCACACGATGACCTCTGGGCTTACTGCACACAAATCACCTTCTGGAGGTGACTGAATCGTTGACATTTGGAAAATCCCTCTCCAATGACACGAGTCGTCATGTGAGGAGGCGCAAGAGTACACTGATCCACAATTGAGCAGCAAGGCAGGTTGCATAATGTATTACCTCAGATATTGTGCCTGCTTATGGCTTGTGGTTTTGTGCGTTCGGGGGAGGGGCCTTACTTGGATCTTGCTAACAATTCTGGGTGCTACTACCTAGGTTGAATGCTGGTGACAGTTTTTGAGAAAACAAACTGTCGAGGGTCAGGCTAAAGAAGTGGTCAGACGGGCAAAACCCACGGCCACTGGTGGGCTCATTGCCCACCTGACTGTGGGGAGCCAGCTCCTCTAGCTCCCCTGTCGCTCGTCTCACAATTTTGTGTGTTCCTCATGATTTTAACTCCAATTTCTCCTTGTTCATGGTGTCTACTGCCTTGGAGATACCTGCTTGCACAGTCACACCCTTCCATCATCCACTCTCCCTCTCCATCATCCACTACACATCAAAGAGCTTTAATCCAATCAATCACTTGCAGCGGTAGGATGTTTGCATATGCGTGCGCGCACGCGTGCGTGCGTGTATAGAGTCAAGAGATCACTTGCGTTACACTCATAACCAACACTCCCCCATGACCCAGAGAGGAACAACCCACGCATACATATCAAGGAATTAGCTCACACACACGTGAAAAAAACAAGCACGCACAGCATTCATGCATCACAAAAGAAATCCACCCTTATCAAGAAGGAGCTTCATGAGCACAAAGTAAGCCAACATCATGCAGAGCTGCTGACCCGGTGGGGTCATTGGGGTGGAGACCATGGGGACATCAGTCGGCAGGGTCGTAAAGCCACCACCTAGAATATGGATATAGGCAGCCTTATGCACAAGCAGAATACGACGCTGAGGTGTAACAGGCTGTTGATTGCTGAAGTATGAATGTGGAAAAGATAAGTGTGGAGACTGTGTGTGTGCTCTGAAGGTAATGACAGTGTGACATGTACAAGAGAAGACACAGCTGAAAACGAGGAGAGAGACAGTGGAACACAAAACAGATGATTTCAACAAAGAAAAAGAAGCACGACACGACCATAGGACTGCATTAAGACAGTACCAACACCACGCCTGGACATGAAGGCCATGCCCTGGTCATCAACGGTGGTCAGAGACAACAGGCTGACCTCAAAATCAGGTACGTACAGCACACCTGGAAAGAACAAGTCCCTTTTGGGCCCAATAAAGCGCACAACACCAATGCCTTGCACAGGTAGCAACTGGCCAGAGCTAGTATGGACAAAGTGGAATCAACCAATGGTTACAAGGAAGACAAGAGAAGAATGAAATAACGTCATGTGATGAGTAGCACAGTCAATGAGCATCAGTCAATGAGCTAGAAACCGGAGGAGGAACAAGCAAACACAGTAACAGTGGAGACAATGGCGTTGCCAAAGAAAGGAGAAGGAGACTAGCCAAATGCAGCAAGACAGCGAGGGAGAAAGACGGATTACCAGTGCTCAAATGAAGCAACATCAAATGGCAGTACTCCCTATGGTGCCCCTGAGACAACACCCTGCACTTGGGAGTCAGCCTGACATGCATGGAGAGATGCCGTCCCAAGAACACTCTCACCTCCCTTGTCACAAAGACGAAGGACAACGGAGAGGGTCTTCTCTAGGCTAAGCTCAACGACAGCGCGAACATCAAGACAACCTCTTTTGTAATAGTTACCACACAAGAATCATCATCATGCACCCAAACAGGAGGTGCATTGTGGGCGGAAGACGGCGTATAGTACAAGGTCAGACTGAGGGGGGGGGGGGGGGGGGAGGCAGCCAGGCTTGACTGTGCCAGAAGATTGCGCAGCAACATGGTGAAGCTGACAAGCACTAGCAGAGGCAGATGAGGTGCCAGAAGGAAATGATGCACTGGTAGATCCAGTGGACGATGGAGATGAGGTGCTAGTGGAGATTTCGGATGCTGTGGTAGTCCGTGCTCACCGTGCATGCATGGCAACGACTAAGCGGGCATCATCTGGTGGATAAGGAAACTTTGGATCTGAATGGCCAGCCAGGCCACAGTTCTAGTAGGTGGTGATGAGGGATTTGGAGGTAGAAGAGGAGTTTTCCCGTCCCCTGTCCCCAGGGCCCCACCACTGCCATCACCGCCACCACAACCCCCACTCCCACGGACCCGGCCCAAACCAAGGGCGGCATGAGCAGCACCAATAGAGGAGGAGGTGTTGCCTGAGAAGGACAAGAAGGCATAAGCAAAGGAAGAGAAAAGAGGAGAGGAAATGGGAGCAAAATAAGAGTGATGCAGATGCTTGTTCTTCAAATTGTCCCACCAGTCTAAGAGGCATGCAGCGGTGTACTTATTGTTGAAGATTTCCCCTTTGCATGCCAAAGTGCGGCGCCGGGAGGCGCCGACAAGCTGCCAGAGAGAGGAAATTCCTTGTCGACGGATCTGGCGACTCGATGATTGCTTGGATCCTAAAATACAGGATTGCCCCTATAATTTGACAAGTTACTGAATCCAGTGGAAGTTGTTTCACCGGAATCAGACTAATAACGAGGGAGATATGGGCCTCCAAAGTTGGGGTGTGCGCGGCGGCTTTGGGAGCCGGCCGCGGTTCGACTTCCGGTGAATAATTGACCGGAACGAGTAACAAAATGCCATCTGGGGATTTTGCTCCGGAAGATCTGCCGAGGCGTCCGGTGGATGATCCGCCGGATTTCAGGAGTGCAGTTTGTTGGTGAGGGACTTTGCAAAAATCCTGGCTCGGAGTCCGAAACCCACTAGTACAGTTTGTTACTCGAGGACTTGGTCAAAATTCCGACTGGAGGTCCGNCTCCAAAGTTGGGGTGTGCGCGGCGGCTTTGGGAGCCGGCCGCGGTTCGACTTCCGGTGAATAATTGACCGGAACGAGTAACAAAATGCCATCTGGGGATTTTGCTCCGGAAGATCTGCCGAGGCGTCCGGTGGATGATCCGCCGGATTTCAGGAGTGCAGTTTGTTGGTGAGGGACTTTGCAAAAATCCTGGCTCGGAGTCCGAAACCCACTAGTACAGTTTGTTACTCGAGGACTTGGTCAAAATTCCGACTGGAGGTCCGCGGACAGGTTTCAACCCACATCAATCCCCTTCACCAAACTCAATGATTAACTCATCGAACAGACCCCAAAGGCGCAAGGGGCGCCGCCACTACGCGTAGGGAAATCTACGCCTTCGGAATGGCGTTTTGATGGGTCCTTGATGTGTGAGGGCGCCTCAGCGGGCGACGTGGTGCGCGCCGCCGACTGAGCGGCTGATTTGGGGTGCTGCGCTTCGGCTGACGTAGTGGGAGCTACAGAGATCTGAATCGCGCAAGGTTTGGTGCATTGGAGAGATCATGACTAGCCCTAAAAATGTTTAGATCATGTCCATGTTCAAAAACTGAGGCAAAATCACGTTCTTCCCTTCGCAAAAGTGACTGTCTCGCAACTGTCTTCAACTCCCAGAAACATAGCGTGAGGCGACCAGAAAGCTCACGCTTAGACTCAGAACCACCCGCACAAAACATAGCTGCGAGCACAGAAGACCCGTCAGGCCACGTTGGAACTGTAGCCCGGTTTGTGACACTTGTTGAATGCACCAATGCCGGGGGTGCATCAGCAACAACGGACTCAGAGGGAAGGCGCTCAAGTTCAGAGCAAGAAGCATGGAGGAAGTGTTCAGAAAGCTCAAGGATAAGACCATTGAAGATGGATGGAAACACGGAGAGCTGTCTAGGCACGCTCTTACCAAGCTCACAAAGCAGTTTGAGGCTAAAATCCCAGTACTCATCAGCTGTCCCATGAGCGCATACGTGGATTTGGTTGAATTTTGTTGTCAGTGCACTCTCGGCAGCATGGCCGGTGAAAGTGGTGCGGCAGTGAATGAGTGTGTATGCGCCTACAATACTTGCAGTGGTGCTAGATGCTGAGTCAGCATTGTATTGGCCCATGTCTTTAGTGATGTTGTCATGGCCAACAGTGATGAGTGCACGCACAGCGCATGTTGAGTCACGGGCAAGGGGACAAAGGGTATGGCTGCAGAGTGATCACGTGGAAAGTAGTACTGCCAGGAAGAGAAGGTGATCTTGGCAATGAATTACGACGGCATGATCTCAAAGTCACGCTGGCAAAGAATGGACAAGAGAGCGTGAGTAAGAGCGGTGGTAGTAGCAGATGGCTTCACAACAGCCCTAGTGGCTGTAGCACCAGAGAAGGATGAGACAGCGGCAAACCCTAAGCAAGCAGCCCCAGAAAACTTGGCAGCACTAGCAGTAGCAACATCAGCAAGATTGTGTGTACCGAGCATACTTTGCACCACAATGTCAGCTACTGCTTCAGCAAGCTCAAGTTTTGAGCCATCAGCATCCTGTAGAGGATTCTTAACAAGCTCCAGTGCCAACTGAGTGTGGCGGAGTTGCTCCTGGAGCTCTGTAATGGCTAGTTCATGGTCAGAAATTATGGACGGGAGTGTGAGAAAGTTGGATGCTCAGAGAGTTTTTTTGGCAGCGATTCTCCTGCTCCAGTGGGTGTGGGAATGTAACGAGGATGGTGACGAGCAGATGAAGATGACACAGAAACCTACAATGGAATCCAGTGAAAGGCCACAGCATTGTGCAAGACCCATATAAGAGATGAGAGGAGTGAAGAAGTATGTGTACCACGTGGAGAACAAAGCAGCAGTACAAAGAGTGGCAATAGCAAAGCAGCAGTATAAGCAACAAGCATAAAGATCTACGATTCTGCTCAGACAGTGAGGCACAAGAAGCGTTTTAACAAGGTCATGGAGACAGCCACAGCTACAACACACACCACAACAAGGATGTAGATGTTTCCTGTGGTGGGAGATGTAGTTGTGGTGGGGGAAGTAGCTGCTGTGGTGAAGATGACAGAAGAATGGGTAGTGGTCCGAATGAACCGGACAGTAGATGAGGCTGATGTGGCTGCTATGGCAACAGCAACAGCAACTAGCCCTGCTGCTGTAGAAGTCTGCTTTGTGAAGTTCACAGAAGCTATTGCGATTGGAACAAATGTGGAGTCTGCCTAAGTGAAATCCTCCTCAGCACACCCACCAGTAGTGGCTGCCGGTGCATGTGAGAACCCAGCTTTGGCTTTAAGTGTTGCTGCAGCAGCTGCTGCCTTGTCAAGCATGGGACAAGAAAGGCTGACAGCCTTGGTAGCCGCTAAACGCTTCCACATGAAGGGGTTTACAGATGCCTGGCCCACTGGCGCTGCAAGCGGCCGCTGCAGCTGCAGCTGTGCTGACTGATGCTGCGACGAATACTAAGACCATGGCTGGTGTGATTGGGACTGCGACTGCGAGTACCATGGTAGCTGTGTGCTACCTAGATGAAGAAAAGTAGGGGTAAAGGGAGCACTTACTGGTGGTCCACGCATGCAGCGCTGCTATGATTTTAGCGATGACCGCAGTTGCAACAATTGCTGCGGCAGATGCCGAAGAGATAAAGAGACAGCAACAGGTGCTGCCGTTGCTACAACTGTGGAGGTGGCAGCCGAATCCACACCAATGGCCACCAGGAAGACGGAGCACTACATGAGGAACGAACGGCGATGTCTTACCGTGTGAGATGCAACTAGGGACGGATGACTAACAATTCCCTCACATTGCTCTGATACCAGTAGTTAGTGGAATGATGCGAGGGAGAGGGAACGAGGGTGTGGGAGAGTAAGAGATGCCATGGATTTGTTGCAAGGCCTGCTTTAGAAAAGTGAGAAACAATTGAAGAGGTGTTGGAGTAGAGCATGGACTTAAGCTATGTGGGGAAGCGAGTCCCACCTCGTGCACCAAGCAGGAGGTGTGAACGCTGCAACCCCTGGGGTCCAGTTTGACCTCCCAGAATACCATACTACCGCCTAGAATTGGACAATCATTTGCGAAGGATTTTTTTTGTTATTTCAAGCAACCGGGGTCAATTTCTGCACTCTAGCTGCAAGGCCTCGCGGAATACTCTATCTTTAAAAATTGGAAGTTTTCAGAAGTTTGGCTTTCAGGAGGGTGCATTCTTACACCCTTTACCTGAGTTGAAAAAATCAAAATCAAGTGATCAGAGGACGTGGTGCTGGCCTCTCCCTCTTTGCGAGCTTTGTGTGAGCATGAACCAAGCTCACTTTTTGGAACTTGTTTACAAAGGATTTTTTTCACACTGGCTACAAAAGCGAGAACCTGATTATGCAACAGAGTAGATCCCAAGGGTCATTAATTTGCATCCAAATTTAACACAGAGTAGAGTATTCAGGGAGTGGCTTCTACCAGGAACATCCAAAAGCATGAACCCAACAGGATCAACAACGAGCCCAAAAAACCAACAACCAACAAACAAGAAAAATCCACATCATCCTAAAGTGTGTGTGGATATGCCACCAAAGTGACCTTTCTGCAACTGTATTCCATATCATGGAGTTTCAAAGAGCTCCTGGCTGGCCCACTGGCACAAGCCCTATGCTGTCCAAGTGGCAGAGGCAACAAGAGTGGACCCGGTGAGATGTCCGTAGAACTTGTGGATGCCATTGCTTCAGAATGCCGTTTTATTTACACGACAGCCATGTTGATCTAATCTCCTGCATAAACATGTGTTTGTGGAGACCAGTGGAGAGTAATGAACACATGTGTAAGTTAGAACTTGAATGCCAATACTTGTAGGTAGCAAATGTTGCTAGGCTAGTGAGTGTGTCAAGCATGAGAGAGAGAGGAACCTTGCTGAGTGTAGTGGGGTAACATGACAGCGAGGTGATAGCGGCCGGTGGACCGGGCCACCCATTCGAGGTGCTTGACGTGGAGCCCGAATGCCACCCCAGGATTGAAGCAAAATGGAAAGCAAACGTGATTTTGGTGGTTTCTTACACGCCGGAATAGACCGGTTGTGTGGTCCCGTAGGATCAGCAACCCGGCATCACCAAACCAAATATATGTCGACGCATGCATGACTAAAAATCTGTCAACCACATCAACCATGACTGTATATGTGTGCATGCATTCTATCGTGTTTTTGCTCACTATCATGATCACCTCCATTGAGCTCTCAAACATGTCTTTACAATATACTGCTGGTGCCAGTTTTGCACTTAGCTGAGATGCCAATAGTACATGATCCATTGGCCGTACGCCGATGCTGCATCCCAAAGCTTCAGTTAAGATTATTCACCTGTAGTGATAAAGTGTGTAGACAGAGTCAAGAGGTCACTTGCGTGTCTTACACCCCTTCAGGAACATTCCTCCATGACTGACAGGCGGCACACACATAAGGATAAGAAAAATGCACATCCATGCCGTAGGAGACAACAACACACAAGGAAAGGAGAGGTACAGTCACATCAATCAGGGGTATCACGAGCATACAGAAGACTAACAGCATGCAAAGCCCCCTTGAACATGCCACTTATGAGAATTTTGGTAAAAAAGTTTGCACGGTGTTGACGGGTGTCATTCCAGACAGCCTGAACTTCTCCGGCAGCTATCCGCTTGCATACAACGTGATGATCTATGTTGATGTGGTTCATGCGAGAATGATGCATGCCATCGTGCTCAACGATTGCCATAGTGCAATGGTAGTTTCAGTGTAGAGTGATACAGTGGATGAGCACACGCAACTACTGCAGCAAGCGGAAAAAACCACACTCTCTCTCACGTCTCTACACCAAGTGTCACGTACTTGGCCTCAATCGAGCTATGAGCAACACATTCATGTTTATCACTCTTCTGAGACAAAGCAGTCCAACCAACAAGAAAAATGTCTCCTGTACAACTGTGTACATGAATGTCATGTGCCCAATCACTTTCAGTATACCCGTTAACAACCACGGAGTGTTGTTTGTGATAGCACAGTCCTACATACACTATAGAAAGCACATAGAAAACAACACAAAAGGCTGCCTCAAGATGCCTCTGACAAGGCTGCTGAGAGACTTGAGCCAAGAAATTGACCAAGAAGGCGACATATGCTCGAGTGGTGTTGGAAATGTACATGAGAAACCTGATCACACTGAGGTTATTGGTGATGTCGACTGTCTTCCCGAACTGTGATGGATCAAGTGGCTTTAGCAGAAATTGACCTGCTGAGGTCATCAGAGTAGATGTAGTGGAAATGTTGGCAAGAAAGGATGAGAAGCCCTCTCTGAGATTACGAACATAAGCAGCCTGATGCGCATGCAGATAACGACACTGATGATCACGTTCCAACTCCATCCCAAGAAACACACGAGCAGAGTCCAAGTCCTTTGTCTTGAATGTGGACTGCAGGAGAGACTCGACTGACTAAATGACAGGGGGGCTGAGACAAGCAATGAGCAGGTCATTGACGTAGACGAGGATGGCGATAGAGGGGTCTGATGGGACACTAAACAAAGAGCATTGGGTCCATGGTTCTACGACGATAGCCATCTCTTTCAATCGTAGAGGAGATCTCCATGTTCTAGTAGTGCAGTGACTGCTTGAGATATAGCCTTTTGCGCTTGCCATACATCGTCCATGTCATGGTGTAGACCTCCTTGTTGAGGCGTCCATACATGTACACATTCTTTTATGTCCATTTATTCCAGTTCCCAGTCATGCTTTGCAACCAAGCTCAAAAGTGTGTGAGCGGTGGTGTACCATTTTACTGGAGTGAATGTCTCGTCGGAGTGAATGTCACATCTCATCTGTATGGATGTGAGTGAACCCCTTCATTTGCAGGCAAGCCCGGTATCATTCGACCTTACCATCAGGCTTCACTTTGTGTTGAAGGATCCAACAAGCTGAATAAGCTTTGCGACCTGCTAGAAGACCCACAAGCTTAAAGACATCATGCTCCTTGATTCATTCAACTCCTCCTACATGGCCTTTTTGCCAAAGGTTAGCGTCAGCTGCCTCTCGAGCCTGCCCTATTGTAGAAGGTTCTAGTAGGAATGTGGGAAGTCCACTTGCTGCAAAGCATGCAGCGACAAACCAGCGACAGAAGCGTTGAGGTCACTCTAGAAATCATGTAAAACGAGTGCATACACGACTGCTGAGTTGGGATTGACAACACTAAGGGCAAGGCCAAGTGTATCGTGACTAGTGGATCTGGCAGAAGGTCTAGCAGTGGAGGAGGATCCACTGGAGTGTGTGTGACGTTCAAAGGACTGAGAGACCAACTGATGAGGGAGAGAGTGAAGCCTCCCTCCATGCTTGTATAGATCTGTACCGACAACAGGAGCCTATGACTGAGGACGTGACAGTGGAAAATCGGCAGGCTCCGTCTTTGAGACGGAAGCGGGAGGTGAATCAGGAGGAGAATGTGCGGGAGCACCGAAAGTGGCAGGCATAGGTGCTGACTCTATAGAGGTGGGAATAAAAGATACAGAGACCTGAGATAAATGTAGGGAGCAAGCTGTTAGGAATCTGGACAGAGATAACATGTTGGGAGACTAACTTTCAGTTGAAGTAACTGTTGACAACTGTGTAGAGGACACAGGACTAGAAGAGGGAACTGTGGCAGAGGGGGGAAGAGATGGACCCCCAAGACAAGAGGCTAGGACAGACCCACCTCCTCTAAGCTGAAGGAGCGAGGAAAGGGAAGAAGGTGAAGTATGAACTGAGGGGCTTCTAACGTGATGGTCATACACGGAGTCCTTGGGATGAACCTCCCAACCCTCGACCCCTTGGTCTGTGGACCAACCCTTTGTCAAAAGGTGCCCCTGCCATGGATGCCATTTTTCCTGGACCGTTTTTCCTAGTTCGACCCCATGTAGACTTCGACTTCCGACTTTCCAGGGTCAAGACGGAATCGAAACGTCTGTCCACGTCGTGTCGTCGTGACCGTTTGGCAAAACAAAAAAGCCCGGAGAAGGCTGGTTCAAGACCAACCAAGAACACCAGCCTTATCGCTGGAATGTCGGCGCCATTCCAACGATAAGACAAGTCCGCACGGCGCCAAAATGCATGGCTATATGACATATCCGATGAGCAACTACGTGTTCTACGCATGCTGATTGGTTGCTTTCTTCACGCACCCAATCAGCATGCAAAACATGGACTCATGGGGCTCCAGCCAGGCATGGAATCCATGACAGGCTGGGAAGGCGGACGTTCTCTATAGAAACCTGCGCATCAACCCCCTCCCCCCCCC
>SZWC01006940.1:5046-22657 GCA_023375785.1 Penium margaritaceum | reverse complement strand
GTGGTGGTGGTGGTGGTGGGGATGGTGGTGGTGATGGTGGTGGCGGTGGTGATGGCGGTGATGGTGGCACTGCGCACCGACGAACGGGAGACGCAGGGAGGAAGCCCCGTCGACGGCGAGTGAGAGCGCGCGCTGGGCGCGGGCACAACCGTCGGCCGACGCCGACGAGGGTCTGCGCGACAACCCCATGGGATTGGTGGTTCGGACAGCACCTGCCTCGTCCCTTCTTGCGCTCACACCGGGACTCAACACCTCTGCGACGGCTCCTCCCGGCCGGCGGAGCGGAGCGGAGCGGAGGCGACGGAGAAGGCCGGATGTGAAAGCGACATCCTTGATCGTCAGCTCAGCAGTTCCATGAGCACAGGCGGTCACAGCGAACATTTGCCGCCTGGTCGCTCCGACCCCCCATGCTGAAGCCACCGCCAGTGGTGTGGCCAAAGCGCCGTAGTGGTCGGTCTAATCGGTTTCTACTGCGTGACAGAAGACTCGCTTGCACATATAGATCGATCTCTTCTGACCACCCTGCAGTGCAAACGGAATCTGCGAACCGGTAGGACGTGCTCAAAGAAAGTGGGTGTGTAGGTTCGTGAGGAAACTAAACTCCTCGTACACATGTAAACCTCGCAGCGAGCCGCCTTGCCTTTCCAAGTTGCTGATGGAAAACACCTTCCCGTCTTTATGTAAAGAGGCCATCTTGCCAAGTGTTTTTTTTGGTTCTAAAGCATAGATAAACACACTCTTTGGCAATTATCCCTCGTCAAATCACATTGTCGTACATCTCCATTCAAGCCACTTTGTTTTAGGGCATGAGAAGTTGCAATCATTTCACCGTCAAAAAGGGAAAACAATTGTGATTCACACTTGTTTCTCCTTTCAACCCAACAGTAGAAGGGGGAGGAATACACTGTTATGTAACACACATAGACGAGTCCCCAATCTTCCCAAGTGGTAATTTCTGTTATTACATAAACAGCCTAGCGAGCCGTAAGACCTCAATGTTCACTCCGTCGTTCAAGGGGAATTCGTCCAACTACCCTCACTCTCCAGTGAACCTTCCCCAACATTCTGACAGCTTTGAACACTCTCGCAAATCTACGTAAAATGTGTCAAGACCATTCTGTCAACTTGTTCACCCACGGAATATGTAAAGATGCATCTCGCATTTTCACCGTCGATTCCTCAAACCCCCCAATTTCTTGGGGGACCTTCTTCAATTCGACCACTCACAACGTGACTCCACACACATCGCTCAACTATTGACCCAATGACCCGACTATGTCTCATTGGTGACTCGACATTTGCATATATGTTCAATCATTTTGACACTATTCATCAAAGCACACTTAACCAAAACCATAAATCGCTCTAATGTCCCAAATTCTATATCATCTTCAGTCTCACAACTTCTACCTATACACCATCTACGCTCCATGTAGCACAACACTTAACATCAAAGTATAGTGCTGTTGGAGAGGCATCTGACTACTTTACTCATACGGAGGAACACCTTACAGAAGTCGTTAACACATCTTGCGCGTCAAGAATAAATAGATTTTGAGACTACAACGTGAGTAGAGCGATCGCAACCGGCAACTAGCAACGGGTCTTCAACAACGACATCAGTGATGAGGGAACAGAACGTGCCTATGCATGCAAATCCTAAAGCGGTAGTGAACACTACCATGGTAGGCTATGCGACAATAGTATCAACCCTTATGTTTGTGGCGACCAATCCGGTCATGGATCCAACATCGATGAAGCAGTCGCCCCTACCAACCACCTTAATGACACTAGAAGGAACGACAAGGGGCAACACATGACAAGCCCAGATGAACAAGGTATTGGCACACCAAATCTCCATGCTCAAGGGGATCAACAACAATCTGCTTCAACATCTCAACATCACGATGGAGGCTCTTCGCAACACAAGTCCACGAGAAGCGAAAATTCTTCGAACTCCACCAGAACCGCTTGATGTTGCAAATTCTAAAGGAAAAACAATTTGGATGTGGTTGGCGAGTTTGGAGTTATGATTCATCACTTCTATGTTGAAGGAAAAACAAAACAATATTGATCTTGCGGTCACACTTTTGCGTGTCACGGCGCTTTGGTGGTCAACTCAAAAGACCATCCAACAGTTACAAGAGATTGTCAAGACTTCATCAACGGCCATCGTCGCCCCTCTCGTAACACCACCTATAAGCATTTTACACTGAGAGAAGATCAACCCATAATGGCAAGACGTGCTAACACCACCAACAGATTAGAACGGATTCTTACGTGCGATGCCTGCATAATTTGGAGGACTTAAAAAAATGATAAACTCATATCACACATTCTAGCGTCTCCTTCAACAATCCGGCGTGGGTAAGAACATTTGGAAATTTTGCAATATCATCGCTAGTGGAGACACATCCCTTCATAAGTTATGTTTACACTAGAACATTGGCCCAAAAACGGGGCATCCGACAGGTAATTACCATCTTTCGCATCCACAATGACTTACCTCAGATGATCGTAACAGAAGAAAGGATCCATAATGCTGATTAAAATGCTCATATCCAAGAATCTTACAACTGACAACCACACAACCACAATACTCGTGGGAATGCAAAAAGCCAGTCAAGGGACCCCTCAACTCTAATTGAAGAACAAACAGCCAACTAGAGAGACTCGCACAAGTGCAGCACCCATGGAGAAGTTGAGCACATTGCTCGCAATAGTGGGAGCAAGCAACAAGCCCCAAAATGAGGGGAATTCAAAACATTTGAGTCAAGAAACAACAAAGAACAAGAGAAGAAGGCGCAAATTTTGTCCATAAAGAAAGATCTACGCTAACTGATTGTCCATCTAAATGGCTTACAACTTCATTGAGGGTTTTTTATTGCAAAGTGCGACAAGGGGTACGAGGAATGACTACCCTACAATAATGGTTTACATCCAACCTCCAGGATGCAAGAATCGTAACATGATACTTGCACCATTGGATGGAGGAACTTTGTATACTTTTGTAAGCAACATATGGTCCATAGGTTGGATTTGCAGATCGAATCAATGGTGTCTAAAAGAAAATTTGTCGATGGGATATTGTATATACGGAGCCTCCAAGAACCACTACAAATACAAATGGAAGATGTGCAAAATGTAACGGTTTGGAGGTCCTATCAGTTTAGTGGACACAAAGTAATTAAAGAACTAGATTTCCTATACCAACACAATCCGTAGGTGGAGTGGAATAACAACGTCTATGTGGAAATCGACGGGGCCAAGCAACAACATCCACAAATGGGACAGAAGAGGACAGCTAAAGTAGCGAAGGTGGAATAAGTAGAAGAAGTCACTATCATTGAGAAGCAAGAAAATGGGGCAAGTGTTCTGGATTATACATACACGAGTCTGATATCTTCACAAATGGGATTTTTTTCTCTTATCACACAAACAGCTAACATCAATGCAAGACCTCAATATTTACTCTTATAGTCAATGGCAATTCGGTAAACTACCCTCAGACTTTGGTGAACCTTCTTGAATTTTCTTACAACTTAGACCACTCGCGTAAATCTAGAACAAAAGTGTCATGGCATTTTGTTTGACTTCTTGATGCACTGAGATTAATCTAGATAAACAAAGGTGCAACTCTCATCTTCACGATCAATTCTCAAAGCCCCCCAATTTTTGGGTAGACCTTCTCATATCTAACCACTCATGACATAACTTTACACTCATTGCTCGATAATCGACTCAACCATCCTGACTATGTTGCATTTGTAACTTGATAACAACACATATTTTCCATGATTTTGACACTTCTCATGTTTAGCGGCACTAGCCTATTTTTTAACTAACTTCTGAACCCAAAATGTAGGCCCTCAGAAAGTGTAGTCCAAGGAGGAGTAGCAAATGGTCGTCTCAACCCTTTTGGCTCAGACAAACCTCGCCACAAATGGACGTAGCCGTCATAGGGCATTTTTGCAAACACGCATCCTAGTACTCTATCGTTCCACGTGGCACTACCACATGGAAACAGGAGCCTAACGACCAACTAGAAGAGAGGAGGAGTGACGCAATGGATTTTCCATCGCGACACTCCTTTCACCTAGAATCTGGCCACGAATGTTTTCTAGGCTAGAGTCAAACCAGAGTCTAGCCCATTGTGGTTTCTTTGGGCTTTGGCTCCTTGACACCTAAGCCTCATGTACCCAAAGTACCTGATAACTTTGTATCTGCCATTTTTAACCCTAGAAATGGCTCGTATACTACATTCCTCCGCCTTTTATTTGAACCGTCCCGGTTCGTCTATGTTAACGAGGGTTTAATCATCGCGTAATGCATAATGCAAACCATGCAATAAGAAGCGAAAACAAGATCACACGTGTGAACTCTTGTCATCCGCAACACGATTTCGTCACGTTCATACACAATCAACCACACACTTGTGGTTTTTGTGATTATTGCCATTTGCGTACAACATCTAATTTTTGTCGTGTGATCCCTTCGCTCTTACCTAGATGGGGCACGTACAATCCTTATACGTTATCAACAAGTGTTGGTAAGCCTTCATCAAAGACTTGTCACACATGTGTATCGATGGCATGGTCGATGCCTTTTGGGAAGTACGTTGTCAACAATGTCTTGCCAGTTTGGAAGAGAGTACATAAGGTGAATTCTCCCATATTTTGTTTGGTACGTGTTCTGCAAGATATTGTGGTGACGCCTCCTCCCCCTTTGCAAGGAGCGTCCCTGCAACCAATTCATTAGGCGTCTTCATGAAAGCAGTCTAGGTCCACACAACACTTCCCATGTCATTCGCAAAGTATCCCTTCCAAGGGGTTGTTGCCGAGGTGGTACCTCCTCGCAACATTGTCAATACATACAATCTAAGATTTAGACATCAGACCTCTCAGTTTGTAACCACGTGTTCATGACAATGCGTAGGTCTACCTAACCTCTTTCAACACACGTGGATTGGTTGGGTGAACTCAACCAACCTCCATTAAGCCCATGCAACTTGCATGCCATCTTCATCTTGGGGTTGGGAGGCACCAAGGTCCTAAGACATGGTTGCTGAGCACACTTATCTTTTCCTTTCAAAGATTGCACTCATCTTTGAAGGAAGCGGCATTGGTCGTCTGGCACACGCAATTACTGTCAACATCTGTCATTAGACACAAAAATGCTCCGACCTAGATGATCTTGGTTTCAACCATCATCCCCTCATTTTCGTCTGAAATGGGTAGTGTAGGCTGCAACTCACGTCCGTGTCAAAAGTAAACCACTTTTAATTAGGTTAAATGAGATAACCGATCCCAACAACCATGGATTTTAGTTGAAAGACCACCGTGTCATTGTATGGTATTCACCAAACGGGTGCACCATGATCACCATCATTACGGTACAAGTTGAAAGACCACCTTTCGAGTTCCAATATCATGTTATAGTGATCGAACGCTTCCGAATCACATCCCGTGATCCTGGAACAACCACACTATGTTTATGTCATCACGTCCAAGAGTCCCATTCAGAAACTCGGTAGTGGATCGTGTTTGCCAAGTTGCAACAATCCGTGTTGCTTCAATGTCAGTTGTGTACATTCAGTACTTCCACTCAATAGAGTGTTTTCTACATGCCATGTCCGAGGCACTTATAGATGGTATCGCCCTCATCAAAGACATCTGACAAACAACCAGAATCTTGGATATCACCGTAGCGACATCCAAAAACATATTCTACTTGCATTCGGCAATGCACATCAACTAAACCATCCCCAAAACCAAGGGGCGTGAGTCAGTTCACCGTGACCTTTTAGGTCAGTGAGGCATGGTTAGACTCTATCGTAGTTATTATGATCTCTCTCAGAGATGGGCTGTGTTCCAACAAATCGAATGTTGGATTTATTTTGCACATCAATATTGCATAGGCAATGCTATACAATATCTTTGGCATGAACAGAATCCATCCGCATGATGTTTGAAGAGTGTGACGTACACGACTAGTGCGCCATGTCACAATGCCATCAACTTTGAGGCATTTCTTAAAACATCGAAAGAATCTGATGAGAAATATCATTTCTCAAGGTCCATCTTGAAGAATCCTTTCGAATCAATATTTGGTTATGACACACTGCTCATTATTTAGTTTTAATGATAATTATGAATCGTTATGTGGTCCATCAGACCACCGAGATGTGATGCTAACACGCTGTTACCATAAAAGTATCAGTTTATAGGTCGTTGCCGTGCTCATAAGCTTTAGACACAAAACCTAGACCTTTTGTGATCCCAATTATGTCGTAGTTGGTTTTGTAGAAAACTTTGAGATCTTCATAGAACTCTAGAACTCCATTAGTAGAAAATGAGTGTCGCCCATTTTCTTTGAAATGGAATGTTCACAGAACTCTGGGTGAACTCATATCACCAACAACAGTTCACACTTTTGTCTATCAATTTCCATGACATGTTCACTCCTCACGTGATGATGGACTGAATGTGTCCCCTTCACATTTGTTCACTATTAACATTCGGTCAATCCTGTCATACACCATAGTTGACTCTTGCGATCTTCGACCACTACACTACGGCGTTTGAAATCTTTGAGGTCTCATCAAAGAGTCTCCGCCCCTCTTTGACGTATTTACAACCCTCATTGACAACAATCCTTACACTCATTTACCTAGTTATTGTTCGTACCAGTCGGGTAGCACGATTTGTATCCATCACTTACCAAGTGATACGCTGTCAATGGTTCTGCCTTTGAGTATGACGGATGTCATCCTTCACACGTCCAATCATGGACCGATGTCTATATCCGCCATGATTAATGATGCACAGAACCTCCAAAAGAAACAGATGCATTTTTTGTACACTATGTACAAGCAGCAAGATGTCAATCCTCGAGGATTGAAGTCGGCATGCTAACAGACCATGTCTGTTTCACATCTCATGACAAAGTCATGACACGGACACAGTCATGAAATGATCACATTTGCCTTTGAACAGAGTAGCACAATGGAATGTGCGACTGTCGTGGCACACAACCTGCGCCCACCAAACTACTTGTTTGGTGAAATGATATCGTCACTTTTATCCTACAAATCAACTGATGTCGTCGTCTTGTTCAACTGTGAAAATATTGTTCTGACCATTCGACTGTCCAACTTATCCATAATTGGGTGTTGTGAACGATGCACCAACACTTAGTGGATTAGGTTTCTGTGCATGTTGCACACGTATTCCACGCATGTCATGCACCCAATTTCACGTGGTTGTAGCTCAATGGCATGAACCGCATACCATGATCCATTGAAAAGTGTGTTGTCTCTAGTGCTTGATCATGTGTGCTGACCCCTTCGGGTACTGCAAGCTACTGTAATGATTTTTAATTCAATTTTTTTGTTGACGTGAATTTAATGATCCTTAACTTTGATTAAAAACTGCCGAGTTCAAATTAAATTCTGTTTTCTTTAAAATTGATGAAAACACGGGCCATGGTCTCTTTGATTTGGCAAGTGGTCAGGAGCAACACTTATGTGATTCTTAACTTCGACGATCGTGCTATTGGCAACGGTCAGTCCTAGCGCACGCACGCGCAAAATACTGGGTACTAACGGTCTTAGTCGTTCAATTCTGGCGCCTACAACAATCAGCAACATTGTTGCTCTTGCCGTTGCTCTCGTGTCGACTACGCACAAGAGTGCAGCGGCTGCTCAGTGCGCCGTCCACACGAGTGAGCCTGATGTTTAATGAGAGGCGTTTGTAGGTGTGGAATTCATTCACTACCAGCCCCAACAACACTAACAACCTACCAACGTTCTCCTACTTGCCATCTACACTCATGGACCACATCTTAAAGGTGGTTTTGCCAGAGGAAAGCGCTCGTCGTCTACACCGTGTAGCGCATCAGGGCCCTCCGTAACGTCCAGCTCCACCCAAGCAACCTGTAGGTCATCCACGCAAAGTTCTAGCGTTGACCATCGATGACTTCATCGACGCCAGTCCTTCACTTGCCTACGTCGTCACCTACGTGGACGACAAGAAAAGGCTACCGCAACGGACAGCCCATTGACGTTGCCTCCTGTTGTGCCGTTGGCAGCATGCATACCGAACTGTACTCAACACACCCTGACGCCTCCAACCACGACCTCTTCCGTGCGCGATGCTCCTCCACACGTCTTCAAAAACTACGCTCTTGGTACTTCTTCCTCCTCGACCGCCCTTCCCTTGGAGGCTATGCGTGCATCTCCACCTCTGGCTGGCGAGTATAGCCCTCGTCGCAGTTCTTGAAGCGAGGAGAAGGGGAAGGCGCCTTTGGCTGGCAAACCCGGTCGTCACTCCGATGAGGACCCGGCCAAGCGCACTCTGGACCTGCCATCTTCCCTCCGTCGGTCCGACCGAAGTGCTTCTCGACGCTGTTTCCCAATGACAACGACAGCCCCGTCTGCCGCCCGCATGACCACACTAGACACGTCTGACGAGGACAGCGGTTACTCGTCGTTGTCATCTGAGGAGCAATCAAGCGATGACAGCATCGACACTAAATGTAAAGCCCTCTACATGTCGGAGGGCACGGCAACAACATCTGCTGTGTTTAGCGGGAGCTTCGCTACTTCCAAGAAACGGGGCAAATATTGTGACTGGTTTGGTAGCAGTCTTTTTCAGACCGTCTTTTGTGTGTACAAATCTGAACCGTCCGCGTATGCCACAGTCATGCATCTCACTCGTACGTACAAGACTCCACATGGATTTTGTGTTTTTGATAGACTTTTTCTGAGCACTGTTTCTGGATGGTTTGTGGATGTGACCAAGATTTTGAAGTGGAAGTACGAGGGGGTTGTTCTGGCTGGAATTGCATCTGCGCCCTCCGCACCAATCAGCGAGAAGAAGCGGAAGCATGGCTGTCGAGGGAAGCGTGCTTGGCTTGTTGAGCACTCGTCGATTGTTGATGCCATTCGATCAAAGCTCGAGGAGGCTCGGAAGGCCGGGCACGCCTTGAACTTGAAGGTCATCCGCCGTGAGATCCGGGGGTTGATGGCAAGGCATGTCGCAGATCAACTGGAAATTCTGGGCAAACACACGTTTGCCCGTTCATGGGTGCAAACGTTTGTCCACACAGTTATGGGCTGGTCGTGGAGGAGCAGAACGACAGCTGCCTAGAAGCTGCCGGAAGACTTTGAAGAGACGATTTTGACGTTTCATCGAGGTGTCGATTGCATGGCGACATTGTATCGCATGAAACCCTTCCTCGTCATCAACGGTAACCACACGTCCATTCAACTGTTGCCAACTGCCGGCCACACGTATGCACCACGTGGAAGCAAGGACATTTCCATCATGGGACTCGAGGACAAGAGGGCGATAACCACCCTCGTGGCCTCCACAATGTCCGGAGACCTACTCCCCAAGTAGTTGATCTTCGGCGGAAAAACTACGCGCTCGATCCCACATGGCGAGCACGCTTTAAAGGTGACCAAGGCGGGCTGGAACCTAACGTGTACGCCCTCCCATTGGGCGAACTTCAAAACTACAAAAGAGTGGGTGCGATCCATTGTTGTCTCGTACTACAAGCGGACTTACGCAGCACTTGGTGTCCGCAATGGTGAAGAATCCCTCCTCCTCGACCTTGACACCTAGCGTCTGCACTACAGCGCGTCCTTCCAGCTCTGGCTGAAGGACAACTTCCGGTACATGCATACCCTGTACATCCTTACAGGATGCATAGGCAAAGCGCAACGTGCGGATGTGAGCATCGTCCGCCCGCTAAAGAACAAAATGAAAGAAATGTTCTCAGTGTGGGGTGGCGAGCGTAGCCGTGAAGGAGCCAGCATGAACATCGGTATGAAGGAAGTCAAATAACTAGCATGTGCATGGTTTAACAATGCATGGTAGTACATTCGTGATGAGGAGCCCATGGTGAAGAATGCATGGGCTCGTGCGAACTTCACCCGTGTGTTTGATCCTACATTCCAAAGCGAGGCCGCTCCGTATGCAGGTCAGCTTTTGTTCCACGATGAGCCCATGGAGGAGAAGGTTGAAGTGGTGTGACATGTATGATGTATTTACCATGTGTTCGAACTTCAAATTCAAACCACGTCTTTCCATGTTCGAGTGTTTGATTTGTCGAGTGTTTGAATTGTTGCACGAACGTGACTTGTCGTCGAATGGATTTTCTCACACATAACAATGTCGGTGAACACAAAAGTAACCCCAAACAGATTAGGACATTGCCACACACCCAACAATGCAAAAGTTGAGCATAGACCCTTAAAATCGACGAAACCCTTTTCAAATAATTTGTGTATCAAATGAATTCGATTAGAAAAATTGACAAAAACCGGCGACAATCCAAAACATTAATATCAAAATCAAGAATCAGTAGGGTATGCATATTTTGGAATTGGTGCTCAACCGACTAAGCTTTTGTAGTGTGTTCCATCTATGGACATGGTGGAGTTCATCCACCTTTAGCATGGTCTAATTTTGAGGAGATCGTCCTCGTCACACGTGATTTGTCCATTGAATTTTGATTTGAACATTGTTTGGAAATACCTTCCCACCCTGGTATCGATACAGCAAAGTTTTTTACTTCTAATGATCGTCACTATGAGTGACGACTTAGACCGCTATGTTTTTTGTGTTACACCATTCGGGCATACCATTGATCACCATAGTCGTATGTGATTGTTTCTAGACAAGCCCGTATATTCTTTATTTGAAGAATTTGATGATATGATCATCCTTGACGTCATCAAGATGCCTTGCAAACATCACACGAAGTATTTTGGCGGTTCAAATAATGTACTTGACGCACTTGCCCCCAGAACCACTTAGCACATAGATTGTATGCTTTTGTTTGCTAGTCTATTACAAGCTAGCACAACGAGGCAACGGTAAGCTAGTGCTTGCTAGTTGATACAATGGGGTGCGATCAGCACCCATGTTATCAGTGCAATTGGCATCTTACAACATGTGTTATACCATCAATACTACCATAACTAACACAATTGTAACTTATGGTCATAGTGCATTCGACAATCGCATAAGTGGTGCATTCGGCATCCATGACAAAAGTGCAACTTGCAGCTCTTGTCAATTGTGCCATTGGCGTTTATGACAACGGTCGATTCGGCACACGTGCGATCAGTGTTTATGACAACGGTACATCAGCACGCGGTTTTACCAACACACTCGTTGGTCATACATTCAACGCTCATGGGAATTGTGCTATCGGCACTTTCATGAATGCTACGATTCCTTTTTCCATATTGGTCATATTCCAAATGCAACCCGCACTTGTCAATCGACCATCACACGTGCAACGCGTTTGTGTTTTGAGTGTGATTGGCACTAACGTTCTTGTTTTTTCCCAACCCATTCATACATGACTTATCCAATATTCTTGGTGCAATTGACACCCACGTGGATTTGCAACTGGCCTTTGTTTTGTTCATACCTCACTAGATCATGAGCAGTGCAACCGGAACTAGCATCACAAATGCATTTGACATCCGTGAGTATAGTGCAACTAGCACTTTTTGAATGTTCGACAATGTGCAACCAGCACGTGACCTATTGCACGTAGTAGAATAGGCACTTACGTTGATGACGTGGTCGACGGCCGTGTAACCGTGCAATCAACACTCGTTTTTTGTTGTTTGTATATCTTGCATTCTAGCGGCATGTAGGAGAGTCGTTGCGTGGTTGCAAAACGCTTGGTGTTTTTTTCATTATCTATATCAAGAACTCGTCTTGATGTACGTCACCATTGTGGTTTTACAACCCGATGACGTAATGGCTCTTTTGTGCAAACAAAATTGCTTAGCGCATGTATAACCCATGTTCATCCACGTCGTGGCTTTGGAACGTCAATCCTTTCGGATTTTTTTCACAAAAGTACTCCAAACTTTGAGGTTTATCCATATTCATTCAGGCACTGTCGGTGCTGAATTTCTTGTGTTGAAACATTTCCAACATAATTCTGTGTAAAAGAGGGGAAACAATCGGTGGAACGGAAAAGAAAAAGAAAATCAAAACTACTGGTTTTTGGAAGCGCTCAACCACAGCTTTTCAATTCTTGCGACAAACCCAATCATCAACTTGTCCCCATACTCGGGTTTTACCACAAAAAATTTCACATTTCAAATGTTCGAGAAATGGTAAACATATAATTCCTCAACTTGAGGATTCGTTTCATGCTTGGGATCTCCCAAGTGCCACCCAGTGGTGTGTTGGGAAGACAATTGGTTTTGACCTTTTTCTGTGAATAGTAAAATTGTTAAGGACAGTATTTGAGACATTCTCAAAACATTGTAAAGCTTAGACGGAGCTCCTTGTTGCTTTTTACGGTGGTCTATCTCGGGGTAAAACAAAAGCGTTATCTTGTTTTGCGTTGGCCAGCTCATGGTGCCCGAAGAAAAACAAGAACTTATATAATGCACGAGGGCATGACTCCAAGCCTACGAGATGTATGTGGAGTTGAATTCTAACTAAGCCATGCCAACTTGCAATAGGAAGTAGCTGACACTTTGTAAACGCATTGAAAACGTTGAACACCCCCTAACGGTTGTGGATGCTGAGGTGAAGCGAATGGCTTCTCCCTTGCCTCCCAACACCCTAAACACGAGGGGGGGTGGCAGACCCGCCCCATCCAGGAGGGACAAATCCTCCCTTCTATGCCGGCGGTGCTTGGGAGGAAAGGGAGAGGGGGAGTTGTAGGCCCTTCTCCCTCCTTTGCGGAGTCGGCGCACGAGGGGAGAGGGAAAAGGGGAGCAGCACGCCCTCCTCTCTCAAATGCGTTGTTGGCGCATGAGAGGAGAGGGAGAAGGGCAGTAGCACCCCCTTCTCCCTCTCTTGTGTTGTCGGTGTGTGAGAGGACAAGGAGATGGAGAGCAAGACCCCCTCCTCCCTCCCTTGCGCTGTCGGCACGTTAGAGGAGAAGGAGAGGGAGAGCAGCACCCCCTCCTCCCTCCCTTGTGTTGTCGGCGCGTGAGAGGAGAGGGAGAGGGAGAGCAGCACCCCCTCCTCCCTACCTTGCGTTGTCGACACGTTAGAGGACACAAAGAGGGGAGCAATAACTACTCCTCCCTCTCTTGTACTATCAGCGTATGAGAGGGGAGGGAGAGGGGGAGTAGTACCCCCTCCTCCCTCCCTTATGTTGTCGACGCTTTAGAGGAGAGGGAGAGGGAAAGCAGCACCCTCTCCTTCCTCCCTTGTAATGTTGGCAAGTGAGGGAAGAGGGAGAGAGGGAGCAGCACCCCCTCCTCCCTCCCTTACGCTATCGGCACGTGAGAGGATACAGAGAGGAGGACCAGTACGCCCTCTTCCCTTTCTTGCACAATTGGCGCATGAGGAGAGGGAGGAGGATCATCAGTGACTCTTCTTCTCTGGCGCCTGACAGGTAAGGACGGAGGGGCATACGGCCTGTCCTCCCTTACTGGCGTTGTCGGTGCTTGAGAAAGAAAAGGGGAGGGGCATCGTCCCACCCTTCTTACCACTCTGGCTCTATCGCTGCGTGAGAGGGGAGGGAGAGTTGCGTACGGCCCACCCTCCACGTACTGCTTCATTGGTGTGGTAGGGACAATTGACCCGTCGGCCCGTCGTCGGTCTCTGCCATCGAAGAGCGTATTGGTGTGATGAAAAAGCGTGCTTCATTTTTTTTCACGCTCGCTTGCTGGTCAATCAAGGGTAGTCGTTCTTCAGTCACAAACGCAAGGGAGCTTAATGATTAGAGCTTATGCCTCAAAGCCAGCCTGCCAATCGGGTGGGCGGCATCTACTTCTCTCATAGTAAAATTTTACACAGGCAAACAGCAAACGTTGTCCATAGATCTAGAAATCTAACGCAGGCATAGTGTTTGGACTTTTGTTTTGGCGGAAGCATTCGCTTTGATACCAATGTAACAGAACTAGGTAGTTTCGTGACTTACTTCCGAACCAAAAATGTAGGCCCTCAGAAAGTGTAGTGCAAGGAGGAGTAGCGAATGGTCGCCTAAACCCTTTTGGGTGAGACAAATCACACCACAAATGGACGTAGTCGTCAAAGGGAAATTTTGCTCACATGCATTTTTTTACCCCATTGTTCCACGTGGCAATGCCATGTGGAAACAGGACCCTAACGGCCGACTAGAGGGGAGGAGGAGTGATGAGATGGATTTTCCATCGCGGCACTCCTTTCACTTAGAATCTGGCCAGGGATGCTTTGTAGGCTAGAGTCGAACCAGAGTGTAGCTCATTATGTTTTTCCGGGCTTTGGCTCCTCGAAACCTGAGCCTCTAGTACCCGAAGTACTTGATAATCATCTATTGGCCATTTTTAACCCTAAAAATGGCTCGTACGCTACATCATTGAAGTACATGATAAATTTCTCAAGTGTGCCAAATCATATGTCATGTGTAGCCTTGCATTGTCTACGTGTTCGCCATCTACACTTTGTTTAGCATAACAGATATTGTGCATTCTCATTTTCATTCTACGCTCTCTCATGGAGGCTCTTATTCATCTCATGTAAACCTTTAACATATGTCATAGTTGGCCACTTCTCATTGGCTAGCCCACGTAGTAATGAAAGCTCATATCATCAACAAAACATGTAGTTGTGTGATTTTGGTGTTAGATGCATTCGCGCTCTCGGTCAGGAAGGGGTGATTGGGAACGTGATTCCATCCCACCAACACGCAAATGAGGTAAATGTTATCTTTAGGGTATTTTGTGGATGAAATAGGCCCTCCCATCAATTTTATTTCCAATTGCATCAAATTTGAGACATCTTTTCATGGAATAAAAGGTTTTTTTTGTTGGAAGAAAAGTTTTCCTAGTTTAATCATTGTCCCTTTGATCTTCAACATGAGAAAACAAGGGACTTTTCTTCATTTAAAAATTAAATGAAGGTGTTATATTTTCATGACATTGTTTAATAATGCATGGTGAAGAAATGTACGTCACACCATTTTCGGCTAGTCATCTTACCAAAATTCATTCATGAATTAGGTAGATGAATGTAGTTTTTGGTTAGATTCAATCATGTTCCCATTCACCCCATCCTAACGACAATTATAGAGGAGAAGACATTAGGCCAAAAAGGTTAACATGGATACTAATTCTTTTTCCCATGTGGAAATTACACATAGTAATAATGCCCCCTCCCCGTCATACTTGATTGCAGCCCGAAGTGTAACCTCTGTTGACAATGAAGGAGGTTCATTTTTGTGCTCTAATGTGTGGTTTTAACAATAGAGGGTAGATATTCCTCTATTATTTGACTTCATTTCATTCAATTTCCACTATTCCTCTGTCTTATGTGTTCATTTCTGTAGTCGGGTTGTTTTTCGCATCCCCCCTCTCCCTCATATAAAGTGCATACACATCAGCTGCCTTCCACGGAGTTTAGGCTACGCTTTGAGAGAAGTCAAGGAAGAATAATGGTGTTCACGGTCTTAAGGAAATTGAGGACGTGTAATGATGCATGGAGGAAGAAAATGGATCGATGATGTGATACGAATGTGTCTTTGCTACCGATTTTGTCATCTACACACATTTCTTTCAGATTATATGATGGTAAATGCTGTTTTTTTGTGTGTTTATCGCAAGTTTGATAAGTAGAGTGTATAGCATATGTCTGACTGAAACATTTGTGTCGCGTATAACCTGTAGATATGATTTCCGCCCACATCAATGATTGAATACCTTAGGTTTAAATGGCCCAATTTTTCCCTGCATTCTTTGTGAACATCAATCTTGACCATGGCTGGAAAGGGGTGCGATCTGCGTTTCCTCCACCCAGTTCCTGACGTCATCCAGAGCGGAAATCATTAGCGTTCAGTTGATGATTTGGGAACACGGAAACATCCTTACCAACAACTCTCCGGGAACCTCACTAAGTACGCCAAAACCCCGCAGTGTGGCGAGCAGTCACCTCCAGGGCTGTAGTGGTCCATGTTGCAGGGCCTGCATTTACGACGTGAACAGTGAAGGAGAACTGTTCTGACGGCTCCCGACAACCCCTGCGCGCCGGGAAGGGCAAGTTGCTTGGTGAAGATGGAAAACTCCAGGAAAGGACACTAAAGGACAATGTGGCCGTCAGGGGAAGGCCAGGGATGACAACCGACCAAGTGGTTACGAAACGGTGGAAGTTAGGACCTGTGTAGCAACATCCGTTCTGCGGTGAACGGATTCCTTCCTGGCCGCATCGCTTACCTCTTTTGACATCGATCATCGGGGGGGTTTGAACGTGGACAGATGTTGAACAGCGATGTCCTAGATGGTGGTAGCTAACGATGAAAAAGATTGCGCGGGGGGTGTTAGTTCTTGCGACTACGATGAGGACGAGAAGTTGACGTTCGAGTTTAAGGACTAGGTCCCCACATTCCGGTCTTTGTGGATGAAAGTCCTAACGAGCGCCACAACGAACCACTCTAGACTAAAATGGCATAAACAGTCCTCGAGCAGAACGAATTTCCTTTCAGGTTCAGACTGAACGGACGGAAGCTCATGTAGACCACCTAAACCACAGTGATGATAACAACAGAGCAATCATTGCCATAACCGAACAAAACAATACGAAAACTCCAAAAGATTAAAATATTATCTTCAAAAAATTGATACATCCAAATCCAAATAAAACAAATTCATAATAAAGGACTTTGCTACTATTTGATGTGACATGAAAAATAGAAACCATGAAAGTATGCTAACCAAACCTTTCAACCCTGAACTAATAAAACGAAATAAACTTTAATTCACTAGAAACTGTTGACAATTATAGCATGAAATAATCAATGTCCTTATTTAATCATATATAAATTCATTATAAATAGAAAATAATTATAATACGCAATTCTAGTCAATATGAAGCTCTTTATCAATTTTTCATTTCCCAATAACTTCATATAATTGGAAAAAACATTTCCGCCTCAATTTTTAGCACAAAACATTAAATCATCCAAATTGATTTTTAATTGAAACTTCATAAATTTCAAAACACATGACATCTTCAAAATTTCAAATTTATATATGATAATCTCAATTTTTAATAATGTGTTTGTGTTGTCAAATTAATACCTAAAAATACATTTCTTTGAGTATGTATACTTTTTCTATGTATTTATATTAATAAATATCTTAATCCATTAGAATATCTATATCTGCATCTACATATTCATTTATATCTATATAACAATTTATCTACTTGTTTCTCTATATCCATACATGCAAATGTGTATATACATCTACATATATATATATATTCTCATAGCTATATCTAAATATATATCCATATCTTTATCTGTATTCATATCTAAATATCTATGTATGTCAAAATCTATATCTACATATCTGTCTTTATATATCTATATCCGAATATAAATTTATATCTATATCTATGTGAATATCCGTATCTATATCTATATTTCTATACACCAATATCTACATCTACATCTACATCTATATCAATATCTATATCTATATTTATATATATATCTATATCCATATCTATATCTATGTCTATATCTATATATATCTATACCTATATCTATATCTATATCTATATCTATATCTATATCTATATCTATATCTATATCTATATCTACATCTATATCTATATCTATATCTATATCTATATCTATA
>SZWC01006939.1:96644-114307 GCA_023375785.1 Penium margaritaceum | reverse complement strand
TACCGTGAGAAGCGTGACCACGCCCTCACAACCATCTACCTCCACCTCGTCGAACGGCAGAAACTTATTGTCCGTGGCATCCTCACGCCAAAGGAGGTTTGGAAAAAGCTTTATTCCACATATGATTCCAAGTCAATCCTCATGAACATGCAGCTGCGTTGTCGCTTTCACACTGTGAAGATGGATGAGTCCGGATCCATGATTGACTACATCAACATGGTGAAGTCTCTCTCTGACCAGCTTGCTGCGATTGAGGACCCTGTCAAGGAGCGTGTGCTCATGCTAACCATCCTCTCTGGCCTTCCTAGCAGCTACACTCCTCTCATTGTTGCCCTGGACCAGCACAGCGACAAGCTCTCTCTCAATGATGTGGAGGAGAGCCTGCTGTTTGAGGAGGAGCGGCGCAAGGGAGAGGAGGGTAGAAGCGGACTGGACGTCGCTCTCATCACCAACTTTGGTCATGGGGGTGGTGCTGCACCAACCACGAGCAATGGCGGAGGAGGAAAGAAGAAGGGGAACTGCTACTACTACAAGAAGCCAGGCCATTGGACGTGCGAATGTCGGAAGAAGAAGGCGGACCTTGCAGCTGGAGTGGAAGCGGGAAGGCAGTCCGACGCTTCCGTGAACGGAGCAGATTGGGAGAGTGGATTCGTGACAACTATCCGGGTCCTGCACGTCTCCGACAACACCGCCTTGTTCTGGATCATCGACTTGGGAACCACGCATCACATGACGTGTCCTCGGGAGTGGTTCGTCGTCTACACCGCCATTGAACCTTGTCAGGTGTACATAGAGGACAATCATGTGCACATGGCGGTTGGGGAGAGTGAGATTGGGTTTTGGGCTTCCTTTGAGGGCAAGCACGTGGAACATCGTGTGAAGGGGGTGCTCCATATTCCGAGGCTGGCAGCTAACCTCCTCTCTGTCTCATCTCTCATGTCCGAAGGCATGCAGGTTCCCTTTAAGAATGGTGGCTGCACCATCTCTGCCAGTGCAGGCCGTGTTCTTGCAAAAGCGGACAAGGAGGATTGTCTCTACCGTCTCTATGTGGCGTCGGAGAAGGAAGCCGACTCAGTCTTGGCGGCGAGAGAGGAAAAACACGACATCGGCATGTGGCACCGGCGGCTTGCTCACCTCAGCTTTGGTGCCATCATCTCCATGCAGCAGATGGTCCGCGGCCTGGAGCTGAAGGGGGTGAAGCAGCCAGGTGCACGGGCTTGTGAGAGCTGCATTGAAGGGAAGCAAGTCCGCTCTCCTTCCACATTGGAAGGGAAAGCCGCGGCTGAGCTTCTCTCACTCGTTCACTCTGATTTGTGCGGTCCCATGCCATCACAATCCTTGTCCGGCAAGTTGTACTTTCTCACGTTTATTGCTGACAAGTCGAGGAAGACGTGTTTGTCGTTCCTGGCTGGAAAGGATGAGTGCTTTGATGCTTTCAAGGTGTGAATTGCTAGTGCACAGAATGAGAGTGGCAGGCGGGGTGCTTTGCACCGATGATGGAGGAGAGAAACTCTCCAGCGACTTCCGCACCTTCCTCAAGCATCGCGGGATCAAGCACAACGTCACCCCACCTGGAATACCGCTGCTGAATGGCGTGGCTCAAGGCGCGAACCGCACGCTCATGGAGCGTGTTCACAGCATGCTCCAAGACGCGGTGCTCCTGCCAGCCTTTTAGGTGGAAGCGGTCAATACCGCCGTGTACCTGAAAAACCGGAGCTCTACGTGCACTGTGCCACTGATGACACGGGAGGAGGCGTGGAAGGGACGCAAGCCAACAGTGACGCACCTGAATGTCTTTGGGTGTGGCGCATTTGTGCACATGCGTGCCGGCAGCCGTAACAATCTGGACGCAAATTCGGTGAAGGCTACTTTCCTCGGCTAGGACACTATGGGATACCGCCTCTACAACCTCATCGCACGCAAGATCATCTGTAGCCGTGACGTGGTCTTTCAAGAGGATGTGAAAGGCTAGACATGGAGCCCAATGTCTGTAGTTCCACTTGCTCCCGCGCTTGTACCTGAAGTGGGAGACGAACCGGTAGCAGAAGAGGGGGGTGCGGAAGATTGCGGTGACAGCGATGATGACAAGGAGGTGGAGGGAGCTGAGAAGGAGAAGGAGCCAGTAGCGGAATCTGATAAGGGAGAGCAACAAAGCAACCTACAGCACCTGCCACGATGGTCCGCACGCATCAACAAAGGTGCAAAGGACAAGGGGAGCCGCTGAGGAGATCCTAGTGCCTCGCAAGCAAACAGAGGCCACTGAAGGAGCTGGTGAATCTGTGCACCGTGTTGGTCTGAAGGTGAGTGTGCACCTTGGAGGGTCCCTAGCAGTGGCTGGTTCACACCACCAACTCTTTTTGGAGAAACTGAAACTGTGGAGGCAATTGGTTCCAAGGATGGCATAAAACTGGTCAAAGATTGAGGCAATAGTTTTGGCCTCAATTGACTGTGAATGAACACTTGATCAAGGCCCACAAGCAGTTGAATTTTATAGCCACTGATCTCAGCTTTCCAGAACACCAAAGCATGCCAGATTTGAAGCATCCTAGCAGATTCTATGGCTTCTAGAGTGGCCCTTGGTAGGCTGTCCTTTTCCCACCTAGAAAGGCATCCCTTCCCCCCTCTAGAAGCTTCTGCCCCTTCCTAGATTCCTCAGCTTGCTTCTTGTAGGAGGGAAGGTGTCCAAAAGACCAAGACACCTCTAGATGCCTTGTAGGACAAGTCACCCCTTCTAGAAGGTGTGCCACCTTCCTGGACCCTCACCTGGCCTTGTAGAAACTTTAAGAGGAGCTCTAGAGGTTGAGCTAGCTTCCTGGCATCTATTTTCCACCTCCCTTGAGGCAGGGCAGAATTTCATCTTGTGGGACTTGAACCCGGGCCCCTGCCTCTAGAGGTGGACCCCATTAACCACTGAGCCACTAAGGCTTGTCTTTTTGGTGTTCCTTTTTGGAGTCACTCCTGCCATGGTGAGGAGCATTACTCCAACAATCTCCCCCTTGTGCATCACCCATGGCAGTCGTCCATACTCAACCTGCACCTGAGGAGCCTTTCACCTCATGGGAGGCAAGCTTGTGTTTTATTGCTCCCTCCCACTCAGCCCCATCCTTCTTGTGCAGTGCCTCCTTGAGGCTCCTCTTGCGCGAAGAAGACTTGTGCGAACCCTGTCAAGATGCCCTTGTCGGCATCGTACCTTTTTTTCCTTCTTCGCACACAGTTGCTCGTGTGGGGCTCTTGAGGCGGTTGTTGTTGTTGCTGTCCCCTTTTGGCGTCATCCTCTCCAAGCGCCTGCTCCCCCTCTCTTGGAGACCTTGGAGACATCGGTCGACTCCCCGCCTCCAAGTCCATCTTCGGTGCTTCAGATTCTTCGTCCGAACTGGCCGAAACATATTCGGCCAGTCGCACATCCCTCGGGCGATCCTCTCCGGCTGGTGCTGCTGCGAGGACGCCACCCTCATTCACATCCTCCGGCGTCTCCCCCTCAAGGAGTGGCATCCACTCCCCCCTCTTGGGGAGACTTGCCTCCTTGTCTGTCCAACGAATTCTCTCGTAAAACGTGACGTCGCGACTCCGCACAATCTGCTGCCTCCTTGGGTCAAAGAGCCGGTACGCCTTGCTTCCGCTCTCATATCCAAGGAATATACACCGGCGGGTACGCGGGTCCAGCTTGCTCCGTCCCTCACGTGCCTGCACCATTGCATGTGCAACACAACCAAACGTGCGGAGGTGACCCACCGCCGGCTTCCTCCCGCTCCACACCTCTAATGGTGTCTTCCACGCATTACTCTCCTTGTCCTTCAGCAGCTTGGCCGGCATGAGATTCATGATGTACGCTGCTTTTCTTGCCGCCTCCGCCCAATACCATTGGGTAAGGCTGGCGTCGCTCAACATGGATCGCACCATGCTAAGGATTGTATGATTTGCTCTCTCTGCGACGCCATTCTGTTGTGGGGAGTGTGGAGTTGTTTTCTGCCACTCAATCCCCTTGCTCTTCATCCACCAAAGGCACCCCGCATATTCACCGCCGTTGTCACTCCGGAACGCATTCACCTTCAACTCTGTTTGCCGCTCCACATCAGCCACAAAATCCTGCATTCACACAAGGACCTCACTCTTCCACTTCATTGGGTAGAGGTAGAGTTTCCGGCTTTGGTCATTGATGAAGGTGAGGAAGTAGCAAGCTCCGACGATGGAGCTCTCAAGCGGTCCACACACATCTGTGTGTACCACGGCCAGTTTTGCAAATGCACGCGTCCCCTTGGCGACAAACGGCTGCCGAGTTGATTTGCCAATGATGCATGGTTCACACACAGTCTCCTTGGTTCCATCAAGGCCGCTGATTTGGAGACCCCGCACCACTTCTTTCTTAGCCATCTCCTTCAATGTTGATGGAGAAATGTGGCAGAGTCAGCGGTGTCATAGGTCAAAGTCTCCTCCATCCTTTGTTGCAAGATTGGCGGCGTTGGACCCCACCCGGCTGTTGAGGATCTTTGCGCGTAGCAGGTACAAGTCGTCCTCCCTCTTGGCACGCGCAATCACCTCACCTTTGCCTTCTTTGCGGATGATGGCCTCCTTCTTTGTGAAGAGCACCTCAAGTCCCTTGTCGGTAAGGTGGTTGACGGAGAGCTGGTTTGCCCCAAAGTTGGGCATATGCAGCACATCGTAGATTGTGCTCGTGACAGGTTTGCCATCCACAATTGACTCAATGAGGACATTACCCTCATGGGCGGCCACCTCTCTTTTTCCATTGGCAACCCTCATGCGTCTCTCCGAGGCGCCGTAGGTGACAAATGCCGCCCTGTTGCATTGCGTGTGGCGGCCTGATCCGGAGTCGATGAAGGCAACTCCCGGATCCTTCAAGTTGGTGGAGTTGTACGCCATAAGGGTGTGCTCATCTTTTTTCCCGCCCCGCTGCGACCGATCTGTTTTCTTCTTGGGACAGTTGTGAGCGTAGTGGCCCTCCTTGCCGCAGTTGAAGCACTCCCCCTTCTTGTCACCCTTCTTGGTGCCCTGTTTGGCACCCTTCCACTTGTCGCATCGGCCTCCACTTTGAGGATGAACCGTGTAAGCTGAACTTGATGCCGCTGCACTCTCTCAACCTCCACGTCGCATCCACTCATTGCGCACGTACTCAGCAACCTTCGGGTACTTCAGCTCGTCGGAAGGCCAGCCACCAAGGACTGTGATCATGGGACTCCAACTATCTGGCAAGGCTAGAAGGAGGATCATAGCTTGCAACTGAGAGTCGACCTCCCAACCCGTGGCCACGCACTCCGCTGCGAGGGACTCAATCTGCTGCATGATCTCCATGATTTTGTCGCCTTCGTTGGCTCGAAGGGTGACGAGCCGTTTGAAGATGAAGAGCTGATTGGCAAGGTTGCTTGACTGGTAGATGGAGCAGAGTTTTGACCATGCGTCTGCGGCCAAGGTGCATCCTTGGGTGTGCACAAGTTGTGGTGGGCATAACGTGGACACAAGGAGCGCCAACGCCTTTTTGTTGCGCTTCTTGTATGCCTCCTTCACCTCAGCCGTTGCAGTCTCCGACGGAGCAGTCTCATCACCCTTCACAAGCTCAAGCAGTCCTTTGTCGTCGAGAAAGACCTCAAACTGCCACCTCCACAAGGCAAAGCCTGTCCCATCAAACTTAAGGACAGTGCGACTGCTCTCTTGCTCGCTGGTTGCCATGTCTTGCTGTTGGAAGCGTGAAATCAAGCTGGCTTTGAACCCCTTAGAGGTGTGGGCCCATAACCCTTTGCTGGCTTGAGGGTGAGTGTGCACCCTGGAGGGTCCCTAGCTATGGCTGGTTCACACCACCAACTCTTTTTGGAGAGACTGAAACTTTGGAGGCAACTGGTTCCAAGGATGGTAGAAAACTGGTCAGAGATTGAGGCAATAGTTTTGGCCTCAATTGACTGTGAATGAACAATTGATCAAGGCCCACAAGCAGTGGCATGTTATAGCCACTGATATCACCTTTCCAGAACACTAAAGCATGCCAGATTTGAAGCATCCTAGCAGATTCTATGGCTTCTAGAGTGGCCCTTGGTAGGCTGTCCTTTTCCCACCTAGGAAGGCATCCCTTCCCTCCTCTAGAAGCTTCTGCCCCTTCCTAGATTCCTCAGCTTGCTTCTAGTAGGAGGGAAGGTGTCCAGAAGACCAAGACACCTCTAGATGCTTTGTAGGACAAGTCACCCCTTCTAGAAGGTGTGCCACCTTCTTGGACCCTCACCTGGCCTTCCAGAAACTTTAAGAGGAACTCTAGAGGTTGAGCTAGCTTCCTGGCATCTATTTTCTACCTCCCTTGAGCCAGGGCAGAATTTCATCTTGTGGGACTTGAACCCGGGCCCCTCCCTCTAGAGGTGGACCTCATTAACCGCTAAGCCACTAAGGCTTGTCTTTTTGGTGTTCCTTTTTGGAGTCACTCCTGCCATGGTGAGGAGCATTACTCCAACACACCGCCCCACCACTAGTGGAGTCCTCTGACCTCGAACGCCTCTTCCACACCGTCACCAATGACCCAGCCACATTCTATTAACCCATGTGCAGCACCGATGCGGCAGATTGGCACGCCATAGTAGACGAGGAGTATGGTGCGCTCATGAAGAACGGCACCTGGACTCTCGAGGAGGCTCCACACAGCAGCCGGGTGATCGGGTGTCGGTGGATCTTCAGGTGCAAGTGTGGTGCAGATGGTAAGGTACTCAGGTACAAAGCACGTCTGGTTGCAAAAGGGTATGCACAGACTGAGGGTGTGGATTACAATGAGACATTTGTACCTGTCGCAAAGTTCCCATCCATTCGAGCGATCCTCGATCTTGCTGCTGCTATGGACTAGGAGTTGCACCAAATGGATGTGACATGTGCATTTCTGAATGGTGACCTTGAGGAGGATGTGTACATGGAGCAGCCGGAGGGTTATGTTGTGGAAGGGAAGGAAGGTTTGGTGTGCAAGTTTGTGAAGGCCCTCTGCGGCCTGAATCCTATTTCAAACACCTCCTTTTCCACAAGCTCGTGGACGAAGTGGTAGCACAAGTCAATGTGCTTGGTGCGGGCGTGGAACGCTGCTTCCTTCATGATTATGATGCCACTCATGTTGCCATAGTAAACGGTCGTTGTAGTTTTGTGCTATTGCCCGAGACTTGCCAGCAGCTCAAGAAGCCAAACTTCTTTCTTTGCTTATTTGCTCAAAGCGATGTACACTGCCTCGGCGGAGGAGAGAGAAACACATTCGTGCTTCTTGCTCTTCCAGCTAATTGCTGCTCCTCCAAGAAAAAACACAAAACTACTAGTCAATCTCCTTGTGTCCAGATCTCTATCCCAATCTGCGTCGCTATAGCCAATGAGGATGGGGCTGTTATTTCAGTTGAATGTAAGGCTAAGGCTGCAGCTGGTGTCGAGGTAGCCCATCACGAGCTTGACCGCCTCCCAATGTGGCACACCCGGATTGGCGTAGAACTTGCTCACTGCTCCCACTGCTTGGCTGATGTCGAGGCGCCTGCCGAAGGCTGCATGCATTATGCTACCAACTGTTGCATGGTATGGTACCGCCTCCATGCAGTTGCTATGTTGCTTGCCGTAGGGAGCCTACGTGATTCTCAGCTTCGCTCCCACTTCTACTGGTTTTGCCACCTTCTGTGCACCTCCCATATTGAAGCGCTTGACGATTTCGCTGACGTAAGTGCTCTGCGACAGCTCCAAGGTCTACTGTTGCCAATCACGCTTCACCTAGAGACCCAAGTAGTAGCTCAGTCCTCCAATGCCCTTCATGTCAAACCTGCTGCGAGGGACTGTTTAGAATCTTCAAGGAGAGACTTTGAGTCAGAGCCAATAAGCAAGTCATTAACATAGAGCAGGATGGCGACCTGGCTTTTGTCCTGTGTGCTTCCATAGGCAACATGATCTTCCTCACTTCACACAAAACCAAGGCTAGCCTGCTGCTCATCATTCTTCTGGTAACATGCACGCGACGCTTGCTCCAGGCCGTAGAGTGCCTTGGCAAGCTTACACATATGATCCTCCTGCCCCTCTGGCTGCTCCATGTACACATCCTCCTCAAGGTCACCGCTCAGAAATGCACACGTTATATCCCTTTGGTGCACCTCGCAGTCCAGCGTAGCGGCAACAACAAGGATTTCTCGGATGGAGGGAAACTTTGTGATGGGTGCGAACGTCTCGTTGTAATTTATACCCTCAGTCTGCGCATACGCCTTTGCAACCAGCCGTGCTTTGTACATGAGCACCTTACCATTAGCACTGCTCTTGCGCCGGAAGATACACCTAGAGCCGATCACCCAGCTGCCTTGTGGAGCTTTCTCGAGAGTCCTGGTCTCGTTCTTCATGAGTGCCTTGTACTCCTCGTATGCTAGGACATGCCAATCTCCTCCATCGTCACTGCGCATGGCTTTGCTGAATGTGGTTGGGTCTTCAGTGATGGTGAGAAAGAGGAGCTCAAGGGCAGAAGACTCCTGTGAAGATGAAAAAATACGGAGGTTCAACAGCTCCTCCAGGAACCTCTATTTCCTTGCAAGGTGCTCGGATCACCACAGCGGCTCAACAGGACCATCTGTCCTATGGTTGAGGCATGCAGATCTCCATGGACGCTGTTGCTGCTTGCTCGGCTGCTCCTCCTTGTCTGTTTTGGTTGCCAACTGCTTTGCCTCCTCAGCTCCCTCTGCTTCCGTGTCACCACTACCCTCTGCTCGCTCCTCTTCAGTTGCAAGCTCTTCGGCTCCCACTTGCTCAAGAGCCGGTGCAACCATGACTGCTTCCATAGGGGTCCATGTCCATACCTTCCCGTCCTCCTTGAATACCAAGTCAAGGCTGCGGACAATCTTGCGTGTTGTGAGGTTGCACAGTCAATATCCTATGGTTTCATTGCTAATGAAGGTATTGTTCACGCCCTTGGCATCCAGCTTGTTGTGGTTAGCGGCAGGCACATGGACAAATGCGCTTCACCCGAACACCTTTACGTGCATGACAGTTGGCTTGCGTCCCATCCACGACTCCTCCGTAGTCATGAGTGGCACGGCGCATGTCGAGCTCCAGTTTTTCAGGTACACAGCAGTGTTGACTGCCTCCGCCCAGAATGTTCGGGCTCGGCGCCCTTGAGAGTACGCGCTCCATGAGCGTACGGTTGGCATGGTCAGCTGCGTCATTCAGCTACAATGTTGCGGGTGGCGTCACCTTGTGTCGGATCCTGCTGTTCTAGAGGAAGTCGCAGAAGTCATTGGAGAAGTATTTGCCTCTGCCTTCAGATGCCTGCCACTCTCATTCTGTGCAGCAGCCAACAATGCCTTGAATGTGTCAAAACACTCATCCTTTCCGGCCAGAAAGAACACCCAGGTCTTCCGCAACTTGTCATGTCGACGCTTTGCCATGTTGACGCCTACGCCAAATTGGGCGCGCAAATGCTAGAAGAAGAAGGAAGACCATGCGACTGGGGTGGGAGCGGGGAAACATTGGTAACGCCGGTCACCACAAAAGTGGATGTTGCCATGTTGACTGTAACGTTGGCCCAAGAACAGCCTCTCTCACAAACAGTGTGAAAGGGATGCCTCAAGGATGAGTCAAGGTCTTGTTCTAGCTCTGATACCACTGATAGAAACTAGGCAGCCCTAAGGTAGGTGGTTGGTTTCATGAAGGATAACACACAATTGTTACATACATTTGGATTTCTGATGGAAGAAAGAGAAAGAAGCTTACTCAGCCTTAGGGAAGTGATCCGGCTCACCAAGAGCCTCTAGGCAGGACCAATTGTATGTGAGAGACAAGTTGTAGGTTGCAGAGACAAANATAGCTTCACTGAATGCTGTTGGGTCGTTGGTGACGGTGAGGAAAAGGAGCTTGAGGTCAGAAGACTCATGTGAAGATAAAACAGTGCAAAGGTTCAGTAGCTACTCCAACGGCCTCTGTTTGCTTGCGAGACATCCGGATCACCAAAGCGGCTCTACATGAATGTCTGCACCATGGTTGAGGCTTGCAGACCTCATGTGGAATCTTCTACTCCTTGCTCGGCTGTTCCTCCGTGCCTGCTTCAGTTGCCGGCTGCTTCGCCTCTTCAGCTCCCTCTACTACACTATCACAACTGCCTTCTGCTTGCTCCTCTTCAGCTGCACGCTCTTCGGCACCCACTGGCTCAAGAGCCGGTGTAACTTTGACTGCTTCCATAGGGTTCCATGTCCATCCCTTCACGTCCTCCTTGAATACCACGTCACGGCTGCGGGCAATATTGCGTGCGACAAGGTTGTACAACATATATCTTGATGGATATGAGAGTGCCAGAAAGTGACAAGAATATGTTGCTCGATAAAAGTCATCTGGCATGACATTTTGATAGAGGATGTTTCACAGGTTCCAGCACACTTTACGAAACTCGATACGGAGTTTGTTTGTGTGAGATATGGATTTCCAAAGCTTGGAGATCATGGGTCGGGTTCAAGTGACGACCTGAGCACTTTGAGCTAAAAAGGCGGCAGGATTATTGGCCAGGACGGCTGAGACCGGCCTTCAAGGAGAAAAGGCGGCTGGGGGACCTCCAACAGACTTCAAGGAAGGTGCAGAACACAATTGTTGGTCGTCCAAGTGGTGTGAGACATAATTCTCTTGTGTGACAAGGTGACTGCCGCTCATCCCGCTAGGCTAGGAGAGTGTGCTAGAGGGTAGACTTTGACAGAGTGTATCTCAGTGCTCCCTGGGCAAAATGAGGCATATGAGGGCTTGTTAGAAAGCTAAGACAATGTACTTTCTCCCTCAAGAGTTGATTTACACATTCATTTCCTCTACAAACCTACATTTGCTTCCGTAATTTCTGTCTGTGCAACCTGCAACCCCTTCTAACAAACAATTGGCCATGCCTAGGCGGCTCTTAGTAAGCTTGATCACCTCCCGGAGGGCTGCCCCAGTTTCCATCAGTGGTATCAGAGCGCCAGGGTTTGAGTCCCGCTATGGACGCCGAAGGCGGGTCCACTCCTAGGTGGGAGGACTGTAGCGCGGGCCGACCTCTCCTCATGGCTTGAACAAGTCCCTGGCCTGTGGGCGATTGGTCGGGATGGGTTGAGGGTCGGAGACCCTCAATCACCGCGGTTTTGGCCCAGTGGGCCAAGCTTCCTGTACCAATGCATTACAGTGGTATCCGAGCTAGAACAAGGCTTTGTCTCATCCTTGAGGCATTCCTTGCACCCTGTTGTGTGAGAGAGCCGTTTGTGGACTGAACGTTGCACTACCATGGCGACATCCGCTTCTGTGGTGGCCGGCGTCAACATCGCCAAGTTCAAAGGCAATAACTTCTTCAACTGGAGCAACAACATGAAGATGGTGCTGATGGAGAAGGGTCTCTAGAGCCAGGTGGATGAGAAGGAGAAGAAACCGGAAGAAAGCTCCCTATTCCCTGTCGAGGCCCGTACCTACCGCGAGAAGCGTGACCACGCCCTCGCAACCATCTACCTCCACCTCGCCGAACGGTAGCAACTCCTCATCCGTGGCATCCTCACACCAAAGGAGGTTTGGAAAACGCTTGAGTCCACTTATGCTTCCAAGTCAATCCTCATCAACATGCAGCTGCGTCGTCCCTTTCACAATGTGAAGATTGATGAGTCCGGGTCCATGATTGACTACATCAACATGGTGAAGTCTCTCTCTGACCAGCTTGCTGCGATTAAGGACCCTGTCAAGGAGCGTGTGCTCATGCTAACCGTCCTCTGTGATCTTCCTAGCAGCTACACTCCTCTCATTGTTGCCCTGGACCAGCGTGGCGACAAGCTCTCCCTCAATGATGTGGAGGAGAGCCTGCTATTTGAGGAGGAGCGACGCAAGGGAGAGGAGGGCGGAAGCGGACTGGACTTCGCTCTCATCACCAACTTTGGTCATGGGAGCAGTGCTACATCAACCAGGAGCAACAGAAGAGGAGGGAAGAAGAAGGGGAACTGCCGCTACTGCAAGAAGCCGGGCCATTGGGCGCGCGAATTCCAAAAGAAGAAGGCGGACCTTGCGGCTGGAGTGGGAGCAGGAAAACAGTCCGACGCTTCCGCGAACGTCGCAGATCGGGAGAGTGGATTCCTGACAACCATCCGGGTCCTGCACGTCTTCGACAACACCACCCTGTTCTAGATCATCGACTCGGGAGCCACGCGGCACATGACTTGTTGCCGGGAGTGGTTTGTTGTCTACACCGTCATTGAGTCTTGTCGGATGTATATGAGGGACAACCATGTGCAAATGGCGGTTGGGGAAGGTGAGATTGTGTTTTGTGCTTCCGTTGAGGGTAAGCACGTGGAACGTCATGTGAAGGGGGTGCTCCATGTTCTGGGGCTGGCAGCTAACCTCCTCTCTGTCTCATCTCTCATCTCTGAAGGCATGCAGGTTTGCTTTGAGAATGGTGGCTGCACCATATCTGCCCGTGCAGGCTGTGTTCTTGCAAAAGCAAACAAGGAGGACGGTCTTTACCGCCTCCACGTGGCGTCAGAGAAGGAAGCCAACTCAGCGTTGGCAACGAGAGAGGGAAAACATGACATTGGCCTGTGGCACCGCCGGCTCGGTCACCTCGGCTTTGGCGCCATCATCTCCATGCAGCAGATGGCCCGCGGCCTGGAGCTCAAGGGGATGAAGCAGCCTAGTGCATCGGCTTGTGAGAGCTGCATTGAAGGAAAGTAAGCCCGCGCTCCTTTCACGGGGGAGAGGAAGGGGGCCGCTGAGCTTCTCTCACTCGTTCACTCTGATTTATGTGGTCCCATGCCATCGAAATCCTTGTCCGGCAAGTTGTACTTTGTCACGTTTATTGCTGACAACTAGAGGAAGACGTGGGTGCCGTTCCTGGTTGGAAAGGATGAGTGCTTTGATGTTTTCAAGGTGTGGATTGCTGCTACACAGAATGAGAGTGGCAGGCGGTTGAAGGTGCTTCACACCGATGGTGGAGGAGAGTACCTCCCCAGCGACTTTCCCACCTTCCTCAAACATCGTGGGATCAAGCACAAGGTCACCCCACTTGGAACACCGCAGCTGAATGGCGTGACTGAACGCGCGAACCGCATGCTCATGGAGCGTGTTCGCAGCATGCTCCAAGATGCGGGGCTCCCGCAAACCTTTTGGGCAGAAGCGGTCATTACCGCCGTGTACCTGAAAAACTGAAGCTCTATGTGCACCGTACCGCTGATGACACCGGAGGAGGCGTGGACGGGACGTAAGCCAACAGTGACGCACCTGAAAGTCTTCGGGTGTGGCGCATTTTTGCATGTGCCTACCGGCAGCTGTAACAAGCTGGACGCAAAGTCGGTGAAGGCCGCCTTCCTCGGCTACGACACCATGGGATACCGCCTCTACAACCTCGCCGCACGCAAGATCATCCGCAGCCGTGACGTAGTCTTCCAAGAGGAAGTGAAGGGCTGGACTTGGAGCCCTATGTCGGCAGTTCTGCTTGCTCCCGTACTTGTACTAATTGGGAGAAGTAACGGTAACAGAAGACTTTGTGGGTCCACCTTTGTGGAGGTAGTTGAGAAGGAGAAAGAGCTTGCAGTGGAATCTGATGAGGAGGAGCAGCAAAGCAATGCACAGCGGCTGCCACGACGGTCCGCACGCCTCAACAAAGGTGCAAAGGACAATGGGGAGCAGCTGAGGTGATTCGAGCACCTCGCAAACAAATAGAGGCCGCTGGAGGAGCTGGTGAACTTGTGCACTGTTCCACCACCAACAGAGTCGTCTGACCTCAAGCTTCTCTTCCTCACAGTCACCGATGACCCAGCCACATTCACTGAAGCCATGCACAGCGCCGAGGCGGCAGATTGACATGGCGCAGCATATGAGGAGTATGGTGCGCTCATGAAGAACATCACCTGGACTCTCGAGGAGGCTCCACGCGGCAGCCGGGTGATTGGATGCCGGTGGATCTTCAGGCGCAAGCGTGGTGCGGATGGTAAGGTTCTCAGGTACAAAGTACGGCTGGTTGCAAAGGGGTATGCGCAGACAGAGGGTGTGGATTACAATGAGACATTTGCACCTGTCCCTATGTTCCCATCGATCCGAGCGATCCTCGCTCTTGCTGCTGCTATGGACTGGGAGGTGCACCAAATGGATGTGACATGTGCATTTCTGAATGGTGACCTTCAGGAGGATGTGTACATGGAACAGCCGGAGGGGTATGTCGTGGAAGGGAAGGAAGGTTTGGTGTGCAAGCTTGTGAAGGCCCTCTACGGCCTGAAGCAAGCCTCGCGAGCATGGTACCACAAGATGGATGAGCAGCTAGCTGGCCTTGGCTTTGTGCGCAGTGAAGTAGACCATGCTGACTATGGGCGCACACAAGAGGCAAACTAGATCATCATCTTGCTCTATGTTGATGATCTTCTCATTGCATCTGACTCCAAGTCTCCTTTGCACCATGTGAAGCAGTCCCTTGCTGCCAGGTTTGACATGAAAGACATGGGAGAGCTCAGTTACTACCTTGGCCTTCAGGTCAAGCACGACCGGCAGCAGCAGACTTTGGAGTTGTCACAGAGCACATACATGAGCGACATCATGAAGCGCTTCAACATGGCAAGAGCGCGCAAAGCAACAACACCACTGGAAGTGGGAGCGAAGCTGAGCATGACGCACACTCCCGGCGGCATGCAAGAGAGCAGCCGCATGGAAGCAGTGCCGTACCAAGCATCAGTTGGAAGCCTCATGTATGTAGCAGTCGGCACGCGCCTCGACATCAGCCAAGCAGTGGGAGTGTTAAGTTTTGCGCGAATCCGGGCGTGCCGCATTGGGAGGCGGTCAAGCGCGTGCTGCGCTACCTCGACACCAGCAGCAGCCTTTGCCTCACCTTCAACGGCAACAACAGTCCTATCAACATCGGTTAGAGTGATGCAGATTGGGGAGGTGACCTGGACACAAGGACGTCAACCAGTGGGTTTGTGTTTGTGCTCGGGGGAGGTGCAATCAGTTGGAGGAGCAAGAAGCAAGAGTGCGTTGCCCTCTCCTCCAGAAAATCAGGGTACATCGCCCTCAAAGAAGCAACAAAGGAAGCTGTGTGGCTGTGTGAGCTGCTAGCAAGCCTTCGACAGCAGCAGACCACAGCCACCACCATCTACTGCGACAACATGAGGGCCATTGCTCTGACAAAGAACGCCGAGTTTCATGCCCACACCAAGCACATCGACTTGCGGTACCACTTCATCCGCGAGCTTGTGGCAAAGCAGGTGGTGCAGATCAAGTTCTGCCCTTCAAGCATGATGTTGGAAGACTTCCTGACCAAGCCGCTGGCAGCGTACCGCTTTCAGCAGCTGAGGGGACAGTGCGGACTTGAGTGATTTTTATTCTCGCAAAATGGGAGAATGATGGATATGGGTCAATAGGTTGCTCGATAAAAATCATCTGGCATGACAGTTGCATAGAGGATGTTTCACAGATGCGAGCGCACTTTACGGAACTCGATATGGAGTCTGTTTGAGTGAGATATGGATTTCCAAAGTTTGGAGATCATGGGTCGGGTTCAAGTGACGACCTGAGCACTTTGAGCTCAAAAGGCGGCACGATTACTGGCCAGGACGGCTGAGAGCGACCTTCAAGGAGAAAAGGCGGCTGGAGGACCTCCAAGAGACTTCAAGGAAGGTGCAAAACATGATTGTTGGTCGTCCAAGTGGTGTGAGACATAATTCTCTTGTGTGACAACGTGACTGCCGCTCATCTTGCTAGGCTAGGAGAGTGTGCTGGAGGGTAGACTTTGACAGAGTGTATCTCAGTGCTCCCTAGGCCAAATGAGGCATATAAGGGCTTGTTAGAAAGCTGTGACAATGTTATTACTCATTCAAGAGTCAATTCAGACATTCGCATCCTCTGCAAACCTACATTTGCTTCCGTAATTTCTGTCTGTGCAACCTGCAACCCCCTCCACAAACAGTTGGTCCTGCCTAGGCGGCTCTTAGTGAGCCTGATCACCTCCCTGAGGGCTACCCCAGTTTCCATCACATTTAATGGTGTTGTAGCCAAGGAAGGCAGCCTTCACACCCTTGGTATCCAGCTTGTCGCGGTTAGCAGCTGGCACATGGACAAATATGTCGCACCCAGGTGCATGAAATTTGGCTTGATTCCCGTCCACGCCTTTTCAAGCGTCATGAGCGGCACTTTACGTGTCGGGCTCTGGTTTTTCATGTACTTGACGGTGCTGACTGCCTCTCCCAGAATGTTGGCGGAACTCAGCGTCCTTGAGCATGCATCGGACATTCGCCATAAACGTGCAGTTGGCACACTGAGCCACGACATTAAGTTGTGGATGGCGTCACATTGTGTCAGATCCCGCGGTTCTTGAGGAAGTCGTGAAAGGCATTGTAGAGGTACTCCTCTCCACCATCAGTACAAAGCACCTTCAGACGCCTGCCACTCTCATTCTGTGTAGCAGCCACCCATACCTTGAATGCATCAAAACACTCATCCTTCCCAGCAAGAAAGAACACTCACGTCTTTTGCGACTTTTTGACAATGAATGTGAGAAAGTAAAGCTTTCCAGACAAGTAATGTGATGGCATGTGACCACACACGTCAGTGTGAACAAGAGAGAGAAGCTCAGCTGCTGCCTTTTCCTCCCTAGTGAATGGAAAGTGGGCTTGCTTCCCTTTGATACAGCTCTTGCAGGCCAACACACCGGGATGATTCACCTCCTTTAACTGCAGGCCGTGCACCATTTGATACATGGAGATGATTACGCCAAAGCCGAGGTCTCCAAGCCAGCGATGCCATAGGCCGATGTCGTTGTCTCCCACTCTCGCAGCTGCTGCTAAGGTAGCTTTTTTCTCTGATGCCACAAAAAAATGGCAGAGGCCATTGTTGTTATCCGCATTTGCAAGCACCTGGCCCGCACGTGCTGAGATGGTACAACCACCATTTTCAAAGTGGACCCACAGGCCTTGAGAGTTGAGAGAGGAAGCAGAGAGGAGGTTAGCTGCCGGCCCCGGAACATGGAGCAAACCCTTCACACGATGTTCCACGTGCCTCCCCTGCAGAAGCAGAGAAGACAATCTCACCCTCTCTCACCGCCATCTGCACATGATTGTCACCCATGTACACTCAACGAGGTTCAATATCGCTGTAGACAAAAAACCACTACCGGCAACAGATCATGTGCGAGTGGCTCCCGAGTCGATGATCCAGAACCCAGGCAATTTTGACAGATATGTGCAGGACCCGGAAGGTGCTTATGCATCCACTCTCCCAATCAACAGTGTTGGAGGAGACCTCGGACTGTGTCCCCACTCCCACCCGAGTTGCAATGTGTACCTTCTTCTTCCAGCGTTCACACGTCCAATGGTCTAGCTCCTTGCAGTAGTGGCACTTGCCCTTCGTCTTCCCTCCACCTCCGCTACCGTTGGTTGATGCAACACCACCCCCGTGACTCATGTTGGTGACGAGGGCTACGTTGAGTCTGCTTCCTCCTCCTCCCTCCTTGCATTGCTCCTCCTCAAACTCAAGGCTCTCGTCCACGTCATCGAGCAAGAGTCTGTTGCCAGCCTGGTCTAGGGCAACAATGAGAGGAGTTTCGTTGTTAGGAAGGCCAGAGAGGATGGTCAGCATGAGAACACGTTCCTTGACAGGGTCCTCAATCGTAGCAAGCTGGTCAGCCAAAGCTTTCACCATGTTGAGATAGTCAATCATGGAACCCGACTCATCCATCTTCATGGTGTGAAAACGACGACACAAGTGCA
>SZWC01006939.1:82981-93995 GCA_023375785.1 Penium margaritaceum | reverse complement strand
AGGGTGTAAAGACAAGGAAAGAGTGAGGGAAAGTGCAACAGGAGATGGACAACCGATGATGAGATGCAAGTGATTAGCATCAAGGGAACAGGAGATGATGGAAAAAGGAAAATTGATGAACTGTATGAAACAGGAAACAAGTGGTAAGGAACAAGTGCGAGCAAAACATATGCAGTGAAAGAGCAGCACGTGCCAAGTGTTAATGGAGCAATGAAAGATAACTAGCGATAAGCAACAAGTGACTGTCATTGGAGAATGGGCGAGGAGACAGAAATGGGAAACAAGTGTTGACTGATGCTTGCTGAACTACAAGTGGTGATAAACAAGCAACGTGTGACAAGCGATGCGCTACAAGCCATGAGCAAAAGGCAGTGAGGGATTCAAGGGGATGAGCAATGGGGGAGGGGAGAGAAATGAAACATATTGAGAGACAAGAACAAGAAAAGAAGTGGCCATTGGAATGAAAACACAATTGACAAAAGACTAGCCATGTGCGACATAAAGCAATGAAAAACCTGTAAAGACTGAAGAATACTGGAAAAAAATGGACACGTTTGGATAGAAGAAAATCACAAAAGACTCAAACCTAGGTGCAAGTAGCTAGCAAGAGAAAACAGAGGTGAAATGAGGGAAGTGAGGGGGGAGGAGAGAGAGATAGAGAGAGAGAGAGAGAGAGAGAGAGAGAGAGGTGAAAGCTAGAGGTGGGGAGCAGCCAGTGGTGGCAAAGTGGGGATCTAGGGAGGGCTAGAGGGCAGGATGAAGAAGAGGCGGGAAAGGGATGATGTTGAGGAAGATACGGCAATAAAGGTAATGGAAATGGTAGGCTGAAAGCAACTTGGCCAAATTGGGGCGTCTGCAAAGTTAGCCACAACGATGAGCACAAACTAGCTGAGGTAGGTGGAAATTGAGGCGGAAGCGGAAATTGAATACAGTATACTCAGGAAAAGAGAGGTGGGGTTCTAGGTCGTTGGATCTCAAACCAGGTTGAAGAGATCAGTGTTAGGGGTTAAGGTCAACCGGGAGATGAGGCTGGTCAAAGTTAATGGGCATGTCAATACCTGATTCTTGATGGCCTTCAACATCAATGTTACAGACTCTAACAAATTGTCAGAAATGAACGGAAATTGGCTAACATGGGCATGGCCCTCACTTTGACTTGGTCCTCTCAGTTATAATGCTACAAAGAATAGCAAACAGCTGCCAAAGTATCCTGCTTTTCTCTGAATGACGCAGCGGAAGCAACAGTGTGAAAAGGTCGAACTAACCTATCTGCTTTCTCATGGATGTACGATGCCAAAAAGTGACCAAAGTGGGTTGCTTGATAAAGTTCATCATGCAAAAAAGATGCATAGAGGATGTATTCATTGTTCTGTAGCACTTTACGGAACTCGATTCGTAGTCCATTTGAGGGAGATGGAATTTCAGGGTTTGGGGATAGTGGATCCGGTTCAAGTGATGGCTCCTGCATTACCAGCACCAATGACAGCCAGAATCATTGGCCAGGGATGCTTGGAGCTGCCTTCAGATCAGAAAGGCAGCAGGAGGACCTTCAGGGAAAATCAAGGGAGGTCCCAACCAAGATTATTGGTCATGCACATGACAGGGATGGTAACTCTCTTGTGTGAGAGTGTGACTGCCGCTCATCCCGCTAGGCCAGGAGTGTGCTAGGAGGTGAACTTTGAGAGAGTAGTTATTCTAGCTCCATGCGCCAAATGAGGCGTACTTAGAACTGTTAGTATTTTTTGCTAATTTAATTTCTCATCCACGAGTAAAAACAGCCATTTACGCACTCTAAACAACTTTACACACTTTCATATTCTTGTCTCTGCAACCTGCAACTTGTCTCTCACATATATTTTGTCTTGCCCAGCGGCTCTTGGTGAGCCTGATCACCTCCCTGAGGGCTGCCCCAGCTTCTATCAGTGGTTTCAGAGATAAAACAAGGCCATGCCTCACCCTTGAGGTATTCCTTGTATGCTGGGGTGTGAGAGAGGCCGTTCGTGGGCTAACATTGCAGTCAACATGGCAACATCCCCTTCTGTGGTGGCCGGAGTCAACATCGCCAAGTTTGAAGGCAAGAACTTCTTCAACTAGAGCAACAACATGAATATGGTGCAAATTGAGAATGGTATCTGGAGCCACATGAGTGAGGCTCACTCTGTTGAATCCTCCCTATCTGCTGCCGAGGCCCGTAACCATCGCGAGAAGCGGAACCGTGCCCTCGCTGCCATCTACCTCCACCTCGCAAAACGGCAGCAACTCTTTGTCCACGACATCCTCACCTCAAGAGGGATTTGGAAAAAGCTTGATTCTACCTATGCTTACAAGTCAATCCTCAAGAACATGCAGCTGTGTCATCGCTTCCACACCATAAAGATGGATAACTCGGGCTCGTTGATTGAATATCTCAACATGTTGAAAGCTTTGGCTGACCAGCTTGCTGCAATTGAGGACCCTGTCAAGGAACGTGTTCTCATGCTGACCATTCTCTCTGGCCTTCCTAGCACCTACATTCCTCTCATTATTGCCGTGGACCAGTGTAGTGATAGACTCTCGCTTGATCATGGAGGAGAGCCTGTTGTTCAAGGAGGAGCACAGCAAGGAGGAAGAAGGAGGAAGCAGACTGGACATAGCCCTCGTCACCAACATGAGTCATACGAGTGGTGTTGCATCAACCAACGGTAGTGGAGGTGGATGGATGAAGAAGGGCAAGTTCCACTAGTGCAAGAAGCCTGGCCATTGGGCATACGAATGCCAGAAGAAGAAGGCAGACCTTGCGACTTGGATGGGAGAGGGAAACAGTCTGACGCCTCCACCAACGCCGCTGATTGGGAGAGTGGATTTGTGAGTACCATTCGGTTCCTGAATGTCTCCGACAACACTGCCTTGTTCTGGATTATCAGCTTGGGAGCCTCTCAAAACATGAACTGTCACCGGGAGTGGTTTGTTGTCTACACCGATATTGAACCTCGCTGAGTGTACATGGGTGACAATCATGTACTGATGCAGGTGGGAAAGGGTGAGACTGTCTTCTGTGCTTTTGTCCAGGGGAAGCACGTGAAAATTCGTGTGAAGGGGGTGCTCCATGTTCCGGAGCCGGCAGCTAACCTCCTCTCTGTTTCCTCTCTTATCTACCAAGGTCTGCAATTCCGCTTTGAGAATGGTGGTTGCACCATCTCAGCACGTGCGGGCCAGGTGCTTGCAAAGGTGGAAAAAAAAACCAGCCTCTACCGTCTTTTTGTGGCATAGGAGAAGGCAACTGCCTCAGCAGCAGCTGCGAGATGGGAGACAACGACATCGGCCTGTGGCATCGCTGGCTTGGATACTTCGGATTTGGCACAATCATCTCCATGCAGCAAATGGTGCATGGCCTCCAGCTGAAGGAGGTGAAGTATCCCGGTGTATCGGCCTGTGAGAGCTGCATGGAAGGGAAGCAAGCCTGCTTTTTGTTCACTAGAGAGGGGAAGGAAAAAGCTGAGCTTCCCTCTCTTTTTCACTTTGATGTCTGTGGTCCCAGGCAATCACAGTCCTTGTCCAGCAAGCTTTGATTTCTCACATTCATTGATGACAAGTGGCGGAAGATGTAGGTGTTCTTTCTGGTTGGGAAGGATGAGTGCTTTGACGCATTGAAGGTATAGGTGGCTGCTGCACAGAATGAGAGTGGCAGGCCTCTGAAGGTGGTTCACACTGACGGCAGAGGCAATCACCTCTCCAATGACGTCCGTGACTTCGTCAAGCACCGCGAGATCCGACACGAGTTGATGCCACCTTTTACACCACAGCTGAATGGCNACTCAAGGATGCTGAGCTCCTGCCAAAATTCTGGGTGGAGGCAGTCAACACCGCCGTGTAGGTGGAAAACCGGAGCTCGACACGTGCCGTGCCATTGATGAATTCAGAGGACGCAAGCAGACTTTCACGCACCCAAAGCTGTTCAGGTGCGGCTCATTCGTCCATCTGTTAGCCGCCAACCACAACAAGATGGATGCCAAGGGTGTGAAGGCTGCCTTCCTCGGCTATGACACCATGAATTACTCCTTGTGCAGCCTTGCCGCACGCAAGATCGTCCGCAGCCGCGACATGTTATTCAAGGAGGAAGTGAAGGGCTGGACGTAGAGCTGTATGGAAGCAGTCACTGTTGCACCAGGTCTTGAGCCATTGGGAGCCAAAGAGCCTACAGCTGAAGAGGAGTGAGCTGAAGATAGTGGTGAGAGGGCAGCAGAGGGAGCTGAGGATGCAAAGGAGCCGGCAACCGAAGAAGACAAGGAGGAGCAACCAAGAAAGCAGCAGCTGCTGCCATAGAGGTCTGCATGCCTCAACCATGGTGCAGATGGTCTCGTGAAGCTGTTGTGGCAATACGAGCGCCTCGAAAGCAAACGGAGACTGCTGAAGGAGATGCTGAACTTGTGCACTTTTTCATCTTCACGAGAATCTTCTGACCTCGAGCTCCTCTTCCTCACCATTACTGATGACCCAACTACATTGAGTGAAGCCATGCTCAATTGGTGTGCTGCAACAGACAAGGAGTACAAGGCACTCATGAATAACAATACCTGGACTCTCAAAGAAGCTCCACGTGGCAGCTGGGTGATCGGCTGTAGGTGGATCTTCCTGCGCACGCGCGATGCTGGTGGTATGGTACTCAGGTACAAAGCATGGCTGGTTGCAAAGGGGTATGCAAAGAATGAGGGTGTGGATAACAACAAAACGTTTTCATCCATCGCAAAGTTTTCCTCCATCCGTGCAATCCTTGCTCTTGCTGCTGGCTTTGACTGGGAGTTACACCAGATGGATGTGACAAGTGCATTTCTTAATGGTGTTCTTTAGGAGGATGTGTACATGGAGCAGCTGGAGGCATATGTGGTGGAAGGGCAGGAGGATGATGGAAACTGGGGCAGCCCTCAGGGAGGTGATCAGGCTCACTAAGAGCCGCCTAGGCAGGACCAACTGTTTGTGAGAGGGGGTTGCAGGTTGCACAGACAGAAATTACGGAAGCAAATGTAGGTTTGCAGAGAACGCAAATTTCTGAATCGACTCTTGAGTGAGAAATTACATCATCACAGCTTTCTAACAAGCCCTTATATGCCTCATTTGGCTAAGGGAGCACTGAGATCCACTCTGTCAAAGCTCACCCTCTAGCACACTCCTAGCCTAGCGGGATGAGCGGCAATCACCTTGTCACACAAGAGAATTATGTCTCGCATGGCCTGCATGGCTAATAATCGTAGACTGGTCCTTCCTTGAAGTCTCTTGGACGTCCTCCAGCCGTATTTTCTCCTTGAAGGCCGCTCTCAGCCGTCCTGGCCAATAATCCTGCCGCCTTTTGAGCTCAAAGTGCTTAGGTCGTCACTTTAACCCGACTCATGATCTCCAAACTTTGGAAATCCATATCTCACTCAAACGGACTCCGAATTGAGTTCCGTAAAGTGCACTAGAACCTGTGAAACATCCCCTATGCAACTTTCATGCCAGATGATTTTCATCGAGCAACCTATTTTTGTCACTTTCTGGCAGTCATATCCATCATTCTCCCACTTTGCGAGAATAAAAATCACACAAGTCCGCACTATCCCCTCAGCTGCTGAAAGCGGTGTGCTGCCAGCAGCTTGGTCAGGAAGTCTGCCAACATCATGCTTGAAGGGCAGAACTTGATCTACACCACCTGCTTTGCCACGAGCTCGCGGATGAAGTGGTACCGCAAGTCGATGTGCTTGGTGCGGGCGTGAAACTCGGCGTTTTTGGTCAGAACAATGGCGCTCATGTTATCACAGTAGATGGTGGTCGTTGTGGTCTGCTGCTGTCCAAGGCTTGACAGCAGCTCACGCAGCCACACGGCTTCCTTTGCTGCTTCACTCAGGGTGATGTACTTTGCTTTGGTGGAGGAGAGGGCGACGCACTCTTGCTTCTTGCTTCGCCAACTGATTGCACCTCCCCCGAGCACAAACACAAACCCACTGGTTGACCTCCTTGTGTCCACGTCACCTCCCCAATCTGCGTCACTGTAGCCGATGAGGATGGGGCTGTTGTTGCCGTTGAAGGTGAGGCAAAGGCTGCTGCTGGTGTCGAGGTAGCACAGCACGCGCTTGACCGCCTCCCAATGCGGCACGCCCGGATTCGCGCAAAACTTGCTTAACACTCCCACTGCTTGGCTGATGTCGAGGCGCGTGCCGACTGCTGCATACATGAGGCTTCCAACCGCTGCTTGGTATGGAACTGCTTCCATGCTGCTGCTCTCTTGCATACCGTGGGGAATCTGCATCATGCTCAGCTTCGCTCCCACTTCCAGTGGTGTTGTTGCTTTGCGTGCTCCTGCCATGTTGAAGCGCTTGACAATGTCGCTCACGTACGTGCTCTGCGACAACTCGAAAGTCTGCTGCTGCCTGTCACGCTTGACCTGAAGGCCAAGGTAGTAACTGACCTCTCCCATGTCTTTCATGTCAAACCTGGCAGCAAGGGACTGCTTCACATCGTCCAAAAGAGACTTGGAGTCAAATGCAATGAGCAGATCATCAACATAGAGCAAGATGATGACCTGGCTTGCCTCTTGAGTGCGCCCATAGACTGCATGATCAGATTCACTACGCACAAAGCCAAGGCCAGCCAGCTGCTCATCCATCTTGTGGTACCATGCTCGTGGTGCTTGCTTCGGGCCGTAGAGGGCCTTCACAAGCTTGCACACCAAATCCGCCTTTCCCTCCACCACATACCCCTCCGGCTTCTCCATGTACACATCCTCCTCGAGGTCACCATTCAGAAATGCACAAGTCACATCCATTTGGTGCACCTCCCAGTCCATAGCAGCAGCAAGAGCGAGGATCGCTCAGATGGATGGGAACTTTGCGACAGGGGAAAATGTCTCATTGTAATCCACACCCTCAGTCTGCGCATACCCCTTTGCAACCAGCCGTGCTTTGTACTTGAGCACCTTACCATCCGCACCACGCTTGCGCCTGAAGATCCACCGGCATCCGATCACCCGGCTCCCGCGTAGAGCCTCCTCCAGAGTCTAGGTGCCGTTCTTCATGAGCGCACCGTACTCCTCATCTGCTGTGGCATGCCAATCTGCCGCCTCGGCGCTGCGCATGGCTTCAGCAAATGTGGCTGGGTCATCGGTGACTGTGAGGAAGAGAAGCTCGAGGTCAGACGACTCCGTTGGTGGTGGAACGGTGCACAGGTTCACCAGCTCCTCCAGTGGCCTCTGTTTGTTTGTGAGGCGCTCGGATCGCCTCAGCGGCTCCCCACTGTCCTTTGCACATTTGTTGAGGCGTGCAGACCGTCGTGGCAGCTGTTGTGCGTTGCTTTACTGCTCTTCCTCATCAGATTCCGCTGCCGGCTCCTTCTCCTTCTCAGCTCCCTCCATCTCCTTGTCGTTGCCACTGTCACCGCCATCTTCTGCACCGCCCTCTTCTGCTACCAGTACTTCTCCCACTTCTGGTACAAGTGTGGGAGCAAGCGGAACTGCCGACATAGGGCTCCAAGTCCAGCCCTTCACTTCCTCTTGGAAGACTACGTCACGGCTGCGGATGATCTTGCGTGCGGCGAGGTTGTAGAGGCGGTATCCCATTGTGTCGTAGCCGAGGAAGGCAACCTTCACCGACTTTATGTCCAGCTTGTTACGGCTACCGGCAGGCACGTGTACGAATGCGCCACACCCAAAGACTTTCAGGTGTGTCACTGTTGGCTTGCGTCCCGTCCACGCCTCCTCCGGTGTCATCAGCGGCACGGCGCGCGTAGGGCTCCGGTTTTTCAGGTACACGGCGGTATTGACCGCTTCCGCCCAGAAGGTAGGCGGGAGCCCCGCGTCTTGGAGCATGCTGTGAACACGCTCCATGAGCGTGCGGTTTGCGCGTTCAGCCACGCCGTTCAGCTGCGGTGTTCCAGGTGGGGTGACCTCGTGCTTGATCCCGCAACGCTTGAGGAAGGTGCCAAAGTCATTGGAGAGGTACTCTCCTCCACCATCGGTGCGAAGCACCTTCAACCGCCTGCCACTCTCATTCTGTGCAGCAGCAATCCACACCTTGAAAGCATCAAAGCACTCATCCTTTCTAGCCAGGAACGACACCCACGTCTTCCGCGACTTGTCATCAATGAATGTGACAAAGTACAACTTGCCGGACAAGGATTGTGATGGCATGGGACCGCACAAATCAGAGTGAACGAGTGAGAGAAGCTCAGTCGCGCCCTTCCCTTCCCCCGTAAAAGGAGAGCGGGCTTGCTTTCCTTCAATGCAGCTCTCACAAGCCGATGCACCAGGCTGCTTCACCCCCTTGAGCTCCAGGCCGCGGACCATCTGCTGCATGGAGATGATGGCGCCAAAGCCGAGGTGACCGAGCCGGCGGTGCCACAGGCCGATGTTGTGTTTTTCCTCTCTCGCCGCCAACGCTGAGTCGGCTTCCTTCTCCGATGCCACGTAGAGGCGGTAAAGACCGTCCTCCTTGTCCACTTTTGCAAGCACACGCCCCGCACTTGCTGAGATGGTGCAACCACCATTCTCAAAGCGAACCTGCATGCCTTCGGAAATGAGAGATGAGACAGAGAGGAGGTTAGCTGCCAGCCCCGGAACATGGAGCACCCCCTTCACACGACGTTCCACGTGCTTGCCCTCAACAGAAGCACAAAACACAATCTCACCCTCCCCAACCGCCATTTGCACATGGTTGTCCCCCATGTACACCCGATGAGGCTCAATGACGGTGTAGACAACGAACCACTCCCTGCGACACGTCATGTGCCGCGTGGTTCCCGAGTCGATGATCCAGAACAGGGCGGTGTTGTCGAAGATGTGCAGGACCCGGATGGTTGTCACAAATCCACTCTCCCAATCTACGGCGTTTGCGGAAGCATCCGACTGTTTTCCCGCTCCCACTCCAGCCGCAAGGTCCGCCTTCTTCTTCCGGCATTCGCGCGCCCAATGGCCCGGCTTCTTGCAGTAGTGGCAGTTCCCCTTCTTCTTTCCTCCTCCACCGTTTGTCCTGGTTGACGTAGCACCGCCCCCATGACCAAAGTTGGTGATGAGAGCGACGTCCAGTCCGCTTCCGCCCTCCTCTCCCTTGCGCCGCTCCTCCTCAAACAGCAGGCTCTCCTCCACATCATTGAGAGAGAGCTTGTCGCTGTGCTGGTCCAGGGCAACAATGAGAGGAGTGTAGCTGCTAGGAAGGCCAGAGAGGATGGTTAGCATGAGCACATGTTCCTTGAAATGGTCCTCAATCGCAGCAAGCTGTTCAGAGAGAGACTTCACCATGTTGATGCAGTCAATCATGGATCCGGACTCATCCATCTTCACAGTGTGAAAGCGACGACGCAGCTGCATATTCATGAGGATTGACTTGGAAGCATAAGTGGACTCAAGCTTTTTCCAAACCTCCTTTGGCGTGAGGATGCCACGGACGAGGAGTTGCTGCCGTTCGGCNCACCACCGAAGCGGATGTCGCCATGGTAGTGCAACGTTCAGCCCACAAACGGCTCTCTCACACAACAGGGTGCAAGGAATGTCTCAAGGATGAGACAAAGCCTTTTTCTAGCTCTGATACCACTGATGGAAACTGGGGCAGCACTCAGGGAGGTGATCAGGCTCACTAAGAGCCGCCTAGGCAGGACCAACTGTTTGTGAGAGGGGGTTGCAGGTTGCACAGACAGAAATTACGGAAACAAATGTAGGTTTCCAGAGAATGCGAATGTCTAAATCGACTCTTGAGTGAGAAAGTACATCATCACAGCTTTCTAACAAGCCCTTTTATGCCTCATTTGGCTAAGGGAGCACTGAGATCCACTCTGTCAAAGCTCACCCTCTAGCACACTCCTAGCCTAGCGGGATGAGCGGCAGTCACCTTGTCACACAACAGAATTATGTCTCGCATGGCCTGCATGGCTAATAATCGTAGACTGGTCCTTCCTTGAAGTCTCTTGGACGTCCTCCAGCCGTCTTTTCTCCTTGAAGGCCGCTCTCAGCCGTCCTCGCCAATAATCCTGCCGCCTTTTGAGCTCAAAGTGCTCAGGTCGTCACTTGAACCCGACTCATGATCTCCAAACTTTGGAAATCCATATCTCACTCAAACGGACTCCGAATTGAGTTCCATAAAGTGCACTAGAACCTGTGAAACATCCCCTATGCAACTGTCATGCCAGATGATTTTTATCGAGCAACCTTTTTTTGTCACTTTCTGGCACTGTCATATCCATCAGAGGACCATGTACGCAAGCTTGTGAATGCACTCTATGGCCTAAAGCAAACACCGTGTGTATGGTACCACAAGATTGATGACCAGCTGGCTAGCCTTGGTTTTTTGCACAGCAAAGTAGATCATGCGTTCTATTCGTGCACACCAGACGCAAGCCAGGTCATCATCCCGTTTTACGTTGATGACTTGCTTATTGCCTCTGACTCAATGTCTCTCCACGAAGATTCTAAGCAGTCCCTTGCAGCCAGGTTCGACATGAAGGACATGGGAGAGCTGAGCTGCTGCCTGGGTCTCCAGCTGAAGCGTGATTGGCAACAACAGAGGTTGGAACTATCTCAGAGCACTTCTATGAACGACATCGTCTAGCGTTTCAACATGGGAGGTGCACGGAAGGTGGTGACACCATTGGAAGTGGGAGCAAAGCTGAGCATCATGCAAGCCCTTCACAGCAAACAGCATAGCAGCCGCATGGAGGTGGTATCATACCAAGCAGCAGCCGGGAACCTCATGTATGCAGCTGTCGGCATGCGCCTACCAGCCAAGCAGTAGGAGCAGTCAGCAAGTTCTGTGCCGACCCGGGTACGCCACATTGGGAGGCGGTCAAGAGCGTGCTGCCCTACCTCGACAGCAGCAGCAGCCTTAGCCTCACCTTCAACGGCAACAACAGCCCCATCCTCATCGGCTACAGCGTCAGAGATTGGTTCGGAGACCTGGACACAATGAGATTGACTAGTGGTATTGTGTTTCTGCTTGGAGGAGCAGCAATCAGCTGGAGGAGCAAGAAGCAAGAGTGCGCTGCTCTCTCCTCCACCAAGGCAGAGTAAATCGCTTTGAGC
>SZWC01006939.1:31306-76588 GCA_023375785.1 Penium margaritaceum | reverse complement strand
GAGCCAACGCTCACGTCAGACGTTTTGCTTCATCACTATGTAACCCGATTCTGAGACGTAAAACCAGGGATGGCAGCAGTGCTACGGATAACACCGTATACCTCGGTTTTCTAGAACAGTCTCTTGGTACCGCGGTACTGGTATTCTTTTGTGGTACCGGAACTGTATCGGTACTCAGCCTAAGAGATTCCCCTCTTCTGTATTGCAGTCCAGTACCGCAGTGTTAGACTGTACTACTTTTGGAATCAAGGAACAAAGCATCTCATGTTTTCCAGACAAACATATTGTAGATGTGGGTTTCAATGTCGCAAAACTTAATTCACGCTACAATATCCCACAATCCTCATATTTCAAAGACATACCACTGGTTTTTCAATCTACCCTATACCATGTACAGCGATACACCTTACATACCCTAATTTTTTGTAACACCAAAAGAAACACGACAACAGTACTAGTATCACTACGGACCCACCTACAAATTAGGATATTTCTGAATTCAGTGCCACAATAAGAATTTACCCATTAATCTGGTGCTACAATAATCAATATCAAAGTGTTCCATCCATGCGCAAAACACAAAGTTCTACAAAGATAGCATTCAAAAGAATGAAAAACATGTTCTTTAACGGCATAACGCATCATACTAAAATCTACCTCTACACAACAAAACTTATTATTCCAACAACGTTTTTGTCTTCTTCAAAAACCTCATCCCCTTGTTTTTCAAGCATGACCCTCATTCACCCCTCGTTTAAGAAACAATGACCCATCCACCCTTGCATCAGAAGAAAAAGTCCGATTTGCCTTTATCCATGACAGAGGTGAATTTAACCCCATCTCACCCCTTCCCCCTTCCAATACAAACCCCCCATCCAAGTGCGTGCTCAATGAAGGGCTTCGTGATTAAGGGCAGCGATTAAAGAGGTGGTCAATGGGCTATGGGAGAGTTGAAAGGGAAGGAGAATCTCAGGGATTACAACTAATGGGCGTCAGCCAACACTCCAAATGCTTAAGGGAAGGGAAGTCTAAAAATCCCCATTAATTATTTTACCTTTAAGCCATTGTTTCACCAACAAACCATTGACAAACCCACCCCTTACTTACAACAAGGGTTGAACAAATTCACACGCGCTGAGCACCACGTAGGCGTGTAGGTTCTCCTTCAATGCATTGAGAGTCTCAAAACCCTATAAACACAACCCCAAAACTAACCCATAAAAAACAGAAAACATTTATTGATGGGATTTGTGATCACTTTGCTAAAACCAAATAAAAAGATGTCAAAACAACATGCCAAGCAACATGGACATGCAAATTCTCAAGTGAGATATTTACATTGTTTATTTCTCGACAATCTAGCCTTTTTCTTAAAGGAAATATTGATTAGTTGATTTTATTCTAAGGCACAGTTGAAATTGTTATTATCTAAAAAGGCATGGTTGAATTGGCTTCATTATCTGCCTCAAAAAGCAAATTGCACTGGTACCTTTTTTTCCCTTCTTTCATCAATTTCTTACTATTATCACAACAATACCTATAAATCTAAAAGAACATTTCGATTCCAAACTTTTAAATGACATATCTATGGAGCTTCAAAAAAATATTGAACATTACTGGCAATCAATATGAAGCAACGCCATAATCATACAACAAGGGCTGAGAAAGGGTCCTCACTAAGTATTCAGAACCTAGAACGCTATTAAAAACAACATTTTGCCTATATCATGCACCTTCATGAACAATGGTTGCAAGATTATAATCATGGAATTCACCACTTTACTATTCCACAACATGGAATTCTTCTTGCTCATCGTAAAGGCATGACTGAAGATCAAGAATGCCACCAGATCCTCCTTCACTATTATATCAAATAAATATCAAGAATTATTTTCTGAATGATAGGAATAACATTGAATGATCGTCCAATGATGAAGACAAATCAAATAAAAAGACATAGAAAAACCCATCAATGAAACATACACATCACACATCCTAAAGAATGTACAAGGGAGAAAAAATGTACAAAAATACTTACAATAGAATGGGATTCTAGTTGATTTTTTTCTCATTTAGTTATTCCCTAGTGGGAAATGGTTCATACACGTATTTTCTCACCACCATTTACAAACTCACTCACTCCGAATGTATACCTAAAACTATTCCAATGTATATATATCTATATCTATATTCATATCTGAACCTATATGCACATCTAAAACTATATCTATATCTATATCTATATCTAAATCTATATCTATGTCTATATCTATATCTATATCTGTATCTATATCTATATCTACATCTATATCTATATCTATATCTATATGTATATCTATATCTATATGTATATCTATATCTATATCTATATCTATGTCTATATCTATATCTATATCTATATCTATATCTATCTCTATATCTATATCTATATCTATATCTATATCTCTATCTATATCTATATCTATATCTATATCTATATATATATCTATATCTATGTTGATATCTATATCTATATCTATATCTATATCTATAGCTATATCTATATCTATATCTATATCTATATCTATCTCTATATCTATATCTATATCTATATCTATATCTCTATCTATATCTATATCTATATCTATATCTATATATATATCTATATCTATGTTGATATCTATATCTATATCTATATCTATATCTATAGCTATATCTATATCTATATCTATATCTATATCTATCTCTATATCTATATCTATATCTATATCTATATCTCTATCTATATCTATATCTATATCTATATCTATATATATATCTATATCTATGTTGATATCTATATCTATATCTATATCTATATCTATAGCTATATCTATATCTATATCTATATCTATATCTATCTCTATATCTATATCTATATCTATATCTATATCTCTATCTATATCTATATCTATATCTATATCTATATATATATCTATATCTATGTTGATATCTATATCTATATCTATATCTATATCTATAGCTATATCTATATCTATATCTATATCTATATCTATCTCTATATCTATATCTATATCTATATCTATATCTCTATCTATATCTATATCTATATCTATATCTATATATATATCTATATCTATGTTGATATCTATATCTATATCTATATCTATATCTATAGCTATATCTATATCTATATCTATATCTATATCTATCTCTATATCTATATCTATATCTATATCTATATCTCTATCTATATCTATATCTATATCTATATCTATATATATATCTATATCTATGTTGATATCTATATCTATATCTATATCTATATCTATAGCTATATCTATATCTATATCTATATCTATATCTATCTCTATATCTATATCTATATCTATATCTATATCTCTATCTATATCTATATCTATATCTATATCTATATATATATCTATATCTATGTTGATATCTATATCTATATCTATATCTATATCTATAGCTATATCTATATCTATATCTATATCTATATCTATCTCTATATCTATATCTATATCTATATCTATATCTCTATCTATATCTATATCTATATCTATATCTATATATATATCTATATCTATGTTGATATCTATATCTATATCTATATCTATATCTATAGCTATATCTATATCTATATCTATATCTATATCTATCTCTATATCTATATCTATATCTATATCTATATCTATATCTATATCTATATCTATATCTATATCTATATCTATATCTATATCTATTTCTATATCTATATCTATATCTATATCTATATCTATATCTATAGATATAGATATAGATATAGATATAGATATAGATATAGATATAGATATAGATATAGATATAGATATAGATATAGATATAGATATAGACATAGATATAGTTATAGATATAGATATAGTCGTAGATATAGATATAGATATAGATAAATACATACATGAATATAGAGATATTGATATGAAATGGATATAGATATGTATCTAGAAATACATAAAATAGAAACATAGTTGTAATAACTATGCATGAATAGATTATTTTTATTTCATAATGTATTATTTGTTTTGAGTATTCATGAACTTAATTAAAAATTTCCATAATTCACGTACATTTTCAGTCAATTTTTTTCATTTTTTTCATTTTATTCATGTAGTCTGATGTGCAACTATTCTTGTGAATGCTTTGGTTTCTTGAAGGAGATGAGTGATGGATTATTTTTTTTGGTTCGTGAATATGCATGGTTATCCTTTGGAAAACACTAAAAATCAAATTTTTAAAAGAAATCCTCTTTCATGAACCCATACGTCACGTTCCATGGTCTTCGTAATGTACCTCGAAAGCATAGCTAGGAATAATATATTTCGGTATATTCGAGGTAGCTTGAGACGTTTCGTATCCGACGTGGTCTTCACGAAGCCAAGTCGCTTATTAAGGATTTTTGTTACGGTTTCACCTGTGCGACAACCCTGTCCGCCACCCATTTTTTGCATGTTCGCCCTCAACCATCCACGACCACCGGTGGGTGGGTGAACTAGGGGGTGGGATTAACTCGCATTCCCACTCACCCTCTGCCAGCCGTGGCCCAGTAAGTGAAGAGTTGTCGTTCGGCCCCCAGGGCCGTCAATCGACGTGCGAATCGTTGGAAGCTCAATGTGCGCACCATACCGAGCATGCCACCTGTGCTAGGTAGCGTGGAGTTCCCACAACATGATCGAAGTAAGCCCTGAGCGCTCAATTGTTCAATAACCGAAGGAAACAGGAAGTAGAACTCAGGTTCGGAGAGAGCACAGGTATCCTGAAGCGTTACCAGCAAGTTCAGCGATAACCAGCCGACGTGCTCAACGCCTTGCCCGACACCCAGAGCAAACAGGATCTCTCGCTGCCTCCCAGTTGACGAATCTACAATCAACGCTGAACAGTGCCACTTCCAGGGTGCAGCATTAGCTGTCATTGCGCCCACAGGCATTGAAGGAAGTTCATGATCTAAGGGCTCGTTTGGATGCCACCGCACGAACCACGAACCGTCAAGGAACCCAAATGGACATTTGGTTATCCAGACGACCAAGCATATGACATTTAGTAGTGAAGATTCTTATGGACGTTTCTTGTGGGAATGTCCACTTAGAAAATGCACGCCCGACCACCAAACTAGGATGTCAGAAAAAAATTGCAACATGAAATGGACCGCTTGACAGACTTAAGAGGAAAAACAAATCCGTATTCATAAAAAGTCAACAGAGCAACTCTCACGATGAGAAATGATTGCAGGCTCCATTGACCACAGAAGCTTTCTTGGTCAACAACACCACATCATTGGGTGGCCAAAAAAACCGAGTCGCAAGGGTCGTGTGGTGACATCCTAACTATCCAAAATTCATCACATGTCTCAGGCCTTCGTCGGAAGTCTGGTCGGACACACGATTTCACGCAGCAAAACCTGGACGAGAGAATCCTCTACTTTGGGATTGAATCATGCACCATATTGCATAAAAGACATGGACAAAGAAACTCGCTGAACCTGGATGCTTTTCTTCTCATTGACATTAATTCCCCCACCAAAGTACCATTCAAAGGTGGAAAACACGCCCACAAAGACCTTAACTTACAACCAAAACCTCAAGGTATCATCAAAAGATACAACCTGAAGCATTATTTCTCAACCTTGCAATCTGATCTCGGCGTACAAGAATCATGACCATTGTCACACAAATGTAGAGGGCAATACATCTTTCATCTCTAAGACAAGATGGTAGTTGGATATAATGATTTCTCATAAGCGATGTTATTGAGAACTATGATTTTTTCTTTTCTTTATCAATGACAAGTACGTGAGCAAGAACAAATGATTTTCCCTCCTTGATTGCTCGCCACAACCACAACCCTCAAATCTGCTTGTAGCAAAACATTTCTTTGGTTCTGGAAAATTGAGACCATAGCACAATACGCATGGGAAACCCTCCATTGATCCTCCTTCTCGATTCCTTGAAAACTTTCCTAGAATTCATGAAGAAACACATTTGTAATGAAAATTATCATAACTTCAAAATTTTGGTTTTGGTGGTTATTATTGATCAACGCAGATGATGACTTTCTTCAAGTTCTGCTCCATAAAGGCCTAATTCGTTTTGAAGGCCTCATCAAACCGAGAAATTCCTTTAAAAAATATACTATGAATAATTGGAACATTTATATAAGACATTTTCCACCATATGGACCAATCAAGTACAATTATATGCAAGTTTCACCATAATTTGCACATAAGCTTTGTGATAACCATGGAAGGTTCGATACACTCAACCATCTAAACAATCTTTCTCAATGTTGAACCACGTGGAAGTTATGACAGATGAAGAAAAAAACAAAAGAAGCCTTTATGAGATTGGCATGACACCCTACAAACAAAACATCAAGATTATTCACTGTATGCATGGTCGTTTATGAGAAAACAACTGATAGAGTACTAAGCCTACCAACATAAATGATGCTTTACATCAGCAAAAAGGACCATTGGGGACATAACCAGCGACAAAGTAGTGGGAAGCATCCGAGTAGTACCTACAATGCAACAGCTTTGATCACGAAGAGCATGGGAATTGCTAATAATCGTACCAACCAGAGAAACAACAAAAACATGTAGCCACTTTCCATGACTTCAAACATGACCTTAACATTCTAGAGCAACCATGTACCTATTATGAAGAAAACTGTAACTCTCATGGGTGACGCACACTTGGATAAAAGATGTAGCACATAGTGTAAGTTAATAAATAATTGAAGCATACATACATCACACGTGGATATGTATACAAATCCCAATGCACATAGTTGTCTTTCAACTTCATTCTACAAACTAAACACATAGTAATAGTAAGTGTTGAAGTAGAACAAGTTAAGCGGTGCACTAAGTGTTGCCGTAGGACTTGGATTTAGCAAAACCACAGAAGGCCCACCGTAGATGCCTTCTTAGTGAAGAAATTCAGTGATGATGTGCTCTGTACAGTGTGCAAGGTCCAAATGCTGGAGCTAGCACATGAAAGAGCTAGACAAATGAGATTTAAGTGGAATTCAAACGCTTCATGGTAGACTACTTATGTTGAGAAACTATTTGCAAGATGACAAAGGAAACTTTACCCATAAGAAGGGCAAGGAGACCTTCTCAAATGCTCCTTTTTCCAAGGACTTTCTAGGGGTTGCATACCTACCTATGCGGTTGCATAACTACCTTGATTAGTTAAAGGTTCACTTGTTAGTTGTAAAGTTTCTTAGAAGCTAAAGGGACACCGGTGGCTGAAGGGTCACCTAGAATCTGAAGGGTTACCAGTACGGTTATCAGTAGTTGATGATACACAACTGGAAGGTTAGTGGCCAACTAAGAGATGGCCAATAACAAGTAACCTCTTCATTGTGAAGATATGAACAAAGGTATGTGGAGAAAATTCCAAAAAGATATGAGGGTATTCAAGTTGCAACGGAACAATGAGACAGGTGTTTCTCAACATACCCCCCTAGTTGAAGATGGTCGGGCAGGTCACAGTTGAAGCAAATAATTTTGAAATCTTGACTGGTGAATTTGGTGATGTTGTGAGGTTTTTTTTAGGTGGAAGGCGAATTGGATGAGTTATGGAGGAGTGTTTGGTTGAAATCAAAGACGATGCAGTCCAAAACATTTTGATTGAGCACGGTGCAAGGCTTTCCCACTCAACAAAGGCTCTGGTCGATTTTGTGTCAAGACTATTGAGGTCCTTTTGGCAATGAATTCTTTCTTGAGGAGAATGGGTTTGTAGAAACTGTTACTATGTAGGAAGCCTTTATTGGGGTGGAATGATTTTCTTGCGTGGCTTCTACTATTGGTAAAAGGTGCATTTGGCCTCTTGAGAAATATTTTCTCTTGACACAAAACATCCCCCTCTTACGAGATTGGGTATTGTAGTGCAAGATAGGGGGTAGCGCAAAATGGTGCCAAGATCCCCTTCCACTCCGTAGTGTTAGAAGATACTATTGATTTTGTAGTTTACATAGAGATTGCAAATTACGTAGTGTTCGTAGAAGCTAAGAGGAAGAATACATTGGTCACTCGAGGGTCAGCTCGAGTGACTAGTCCTCGCTTCAACACTTAGCCCTCAGCCAGCCATTGGTCAAGGTCCTCCATAGCTAGCTAAGCAAGGACCACTTGATGGTTTGAAGTCATGGGATTTCTTACAAACTCGCTGAGCTGAATTGTACAAGATACCCTGCTGACAGTTGAGATCTAGACCATGCCAACTTTGAGTTTGATTCCTTTTTTCAATCATGTCAACCAGAAGAAGTTGTTCGAAATGCCCTTGTTTATGCAAGTGAAGCTAAATGTTTGCCAGGTGGTTGTGGAACTGTCTAAAGTGTTTTTCAATGCCATTTTTAGTAGGAAGAGGTTGGAAGTTGTAAGAAACCTCCATGACAAGGTCTATGGTGCTTCCCACTTTTTTTACAGAAGTGCCAGGAGCCTTTCTTGAGGGTGTTGACTCCACCATGAATAATAGACAAGTTGTCACAAGTGTAGTATCCCCCCAAATAAAGCCTTTATGCCCAGACATCTAATTCCTTGGACCTAGATCCATCTAAGAGATACTTGCAAGCCATGTGATAATTGGGATTTGAATATGTTTGGGGGAGTCTTTCGACGTAGCTTCTGTGGAGGAGCATCCCTTTCAATGAAGGCTTCAAATCCTGAGGATGAAAGGGGCAATGCACATTTGCAAACAAACAAATCATGAGTTAGGAATTCCCACCGTAGTGTACCAAGAGCTTTGTACACACATGAATAGTGCATTAGACGTAAGGGGTCCATCCCCATGAAGTGCATTTTTCTGCATACAAAGAGTGTGTTTTTCTCCGTTGATGCTTGTAATCACGAATTCTAAAACTTGTTTTTCTTTAGGAACAACATACAGATTCATTGTGCTATGAAGGACTCTAAAAAAGATCTAATGGTCTTTTACACTGTTGTGCATGGTGAAGCAATCGAACTGTGTACATTTGGCAAGGTTGATTATCAATTGGTTTTCTAAAAACAAAGGCCTAGGTTTTTTTAGGAATCCAGACCTCTTCAAGAAGGTTTTATAAGAAGTTAACCTCTTTTTTCGCTTTCTAGCTACCACATACATGGCTCGAGTGCGACAAAATGTGACTTCTATTTGTCTGTTATAGGACCAACAGATAAATTCTCCTTTGAGTAGGCATATGTATTCAGTGATGCTGCACCTATCATCTGGCTGCCAAGCAAAGTTAGCATCACTATAGCATTGTAGTTGGAGAGATGTGTTGGTGCCACAAAAACATTTTAGAGTCAATGATGCTTTGAATTATCGAAGGGCTTGGTGTTTTCCTTACACGTTTTCACAGATGGGTTTTTCTATAGGAGGCAAGGCGTCCGATAACAAATTATAGTTTAGGCTGGGTACAACTTGTTGCTTCCATGAGAGATCTGACGCGCGAAAGGTAGGTTGTCTCATCAAGGATGCCTCCATTCATTGTTGCGGTGGAAATGTAGTAATAGTGGCATTCCATATACATTGTATCCAGTATTGAAGCGTCTCATGACTTTTTCAACATATGCTTGTCGTCCAATGTTGATGGTGTGTGCTTTCGGTCCATGATTAATGTTCATCCTCAGGTAGAAACTCACATAAGGCATAACTTTGACGTTGACTACAACAACCATTGTCGTTTTTGTTGCTTTTGTAATGTCTTTTTGTGTTTGATGATGAGAATATCATCAAAATAGACTCAAGTATAGCAATCAAATCATGATGATGTAGCGTTTTGATGTAAAAATAGACAATCATCGTAGGATGAGGCGGTGAAGATGAGGTTGTTGAGGATGTTGCACATTTTGTTGATCCTCAGAAGGGGGATTTGTTTTAGCCCGTACATGCTTTTTACAATCTTGTACGATCATGTAGTGCCATCATGATATCTCACAAGCTATTTTGTGTAGATTTTGATATCCATGTTGCCGTCAAGAAATGCATTTTTGATACTTGATTGAAGTTTTCCCTATCATTTCTTGTTACAAGAGAGATCATCATTTGAGCTCTTGTGTAGTTTCCCACTATAGCATAAGTGCCGAAGAAATCTTTCAGGAAACTGGTTAAGGCCTTTGGCAACAAGTCAAGGCCTAAACTTGTCAAGGCTGCCGTCTAGGTTTCTCCTCACACAAAGAACCCATTTTACTCCAACGTTTTGTTCTCTTGAGAGAAGTTAGATATGCTCCCAAGTGCCTTAGCTCATGAGGCTGTTGTATTATCATCAAGCACCTGTCTCTAGCTTCATGAGTGGGGCCTTGAATGCTGTTGGAGGGTTCTCGGTGTAGATCTATTGCAGTCATGAGGGCACCAAGTGTGTTGATGAATAATCTTGTGTGGATGGAAAGTGCATGCTCTGAGAGATTTTGTTGGTGCTGCTACGTCAACATTGTTGAGTTATCGTTATATGAGGCTCTAAAAGTACCTGAAGTCCATATTTTGTTGGTTAGTGAATGGCTCCCTGAGCCTCCCCTCATTGTTCCCATCATTGATCTCCATAACATGTTGAGTCACATGTCATTAGTTGTAATGATCAACGTCTAATTGGGCTGGGTGGAAATGGTTGCTTCAATCAATCGCGACAAATTCTACTTCCTTCACTACCAAATCATCGTTCAATGCAACTTTGTTTTCCTCAGTTCCTCCTTTTGTTTTCTCCTAGGAAACCTTGTTCATACAAAGCGATTGTCGCTCACAAACCTGCCTTTGCTTTTCTTGTGGTCTTGTTAGAAAAACATTGTAAAAAACAACATTGCGGCTGTTGATGTAGCGACACATTGAGATATTGTAGAAGTCATGCCTTTAAACCATCACTTTGGACAATGTAGATTCTCCAGGTATCTTTGCCATCCAATTTTTGCCGTCTTTCTTTGGGTACATGGTAAAGGGCCATGTAGTTGGAAGTTTAAAGGCTTTGGATGTCAGGCTTCTTATTATGCTATGCTTCGTGATTGGAAGGCTCGTAGTGGAAAGTCAATTTTTAACCCATGTTGATTCTTGGAATCATGTAAGCAACCACGATTCTTGACTTTACTCAGAGAAACATGGCCTTGAACATCCCCTCAAGAGTACGCTTGTAGCGTTAGAAAACTCCATCGTGTTGAGGGGTGTGAGGTGTTGACTTTTGTTTTTTTATTTGGTGCTCCTATATGAAAGCGACAAAGCTCTCGCTAGTGAATTTTCTAGCATTGTTCAAACATGGAATCTGGTGCATTGTCATATGTTCTCATTCATCTTGTGGGAAACTCTTGTGGAAGGTTTCAAGGAATGCGTTGCGGCTGACGAATAGATATGTTCAAATATACTTGGCAACGTCATTGTTGAACATTACAGAATACTTTTTTCAAGATGTAGATTTGTTGAATGGTCCAACAAAGTCCATGTGCATTAGGTTGTGCATCTCTTACATGCCTATTATTGTTGCCGAACGGAAAGATCAACATGCAGGCTTTTATTTGACACAAATTTCACAAGGATATCCTTGGTCATCTTTGGCAATGGTAAGGCCATGGACAACATAATTGGAAAATCGTTGTTTATGCCATTGTTTCTTAAAGCGTCAAAGTAGAAGGTGCCACCGGTATGGAGTTCTTGACTATTGTAGAGACAGGATGACAAATATTGAGATAAGCGCATGCACACGATGATGTTGAAGCTGAAGTTTGATCATGTAGTTTCTCTATAGTTCTCCTTTTCCAATTAATGACATATTAGTTGTGCTCAAGTAAAGCTTCATGTCTTTTGTGGTGAATCTTGGCCCTTCATCATCTGCTTTCCCTTGGAATGAGGTTGGCTGAGATGTCACGGTCATTAAGGACATCGTTGATATTGACGTCGATGTTGTTGTGAGCACGAGCCTAGTGGTATGCAGTTCAATCGATATGTAAATCTGCCATGGTTTGTGTCATTATTGAAGAGAGTTTTGAGTATTGATCGGGGTTATGTAGAGTTCAAGGATAACATGTTATATGTTTGTTGCTATCATAACCCAAGTAGATGAAGCCTGAAAAGAAGAAGAGCTATATTTTCCCTAAAGCACAGAGGTTGGCGTAAGAAGAGAAACCATTCTTTTGTCCCACACCATTTAATGTTTCCTTTGCATGGTTAGGGTAGTCTTCCTCTTGATCTTGCTATTCCTCTTTCCTTCAGACATAAAGAACTTGCTACAATCTGGTAGGTCCTCTTTTTTGTCGTTGTTTAAGTTTTGAAATTTTGATTCCGTCTCTTTCTTGTTGATGTCATTGTTGCATGTATTAGTCCTTCTCAATGTGCACCTTTTTACTACAATGTTTACTTTTGATTGCAAGACATTGCCTTGAGTTTTTGGGAGCTGAGATAAGGGCGATGGTATTTGGTGATACGCACGACAATGTTGAAAAGGACATTTTGGCGTGGCAAAATGCCCCAAGAGATTGTTTCAAGGCCGATTACAAGTTTTCATTCACATTTGACGAAATTGTATAGCCACAATGATGATGATTGAAGATTTCTTGTTCATGGTTATCTTTAAGTTGCTTGTTGTGTTGTGCTTAAAGCAGCATCAAATAGACATAGTTTTTCCTAAGGAGGTGAGGTTGAGTGTAGTGAAGAATTTGAGATTGAGTGTAATGAAGAGTGTGCACATATTTCCATTTATCCTTGAGACCATTCATGATGTAGGATGCAAAGAGGGCTTCTAAAAGAGCCCTCTTTGCCCTCTTTGTTGTCTGCTAACGTAAGTTGGTCATGAATGTTCTTTGTTTTGTTGATGTCGAGTTTGACATTGTTGTTGAAATGGCTGCTATGGATGTGGGAGATTTCAATGCGGAGATAAGATTTTTTGGCATAGTCGTTGGTTTGGTATTAATGCAAGGTAGGCGGGTTTAGTTGTGTCTTTGTATATGTGGAGATTTTGCTTGATGTGTGGTACAATGTTTTTACAAAGAATTCTGTATGTGATGAAGTTGTAGTGGTTTAATAGTTCTAAGAAGTTTTGTGGGCTTGTGAGGTAGGAGGACTGCACTAACCATTCAAGAGCTTGTGTGGACCGGTTGTTTCTCCCAACGTTCGCCTAGTGGGATAAAATGTTACCGTTGAACTTTTGTTTGCTGATCTTGTTTGCTTGTGGGGTATTGGAGATGGCTGGCATTCTGACCATGTATGGAGAGTAGGGTGGTGGAGGTAAGGGACACACTTTTATAGCAGGTGAAAACAGGTAAATAGTTATAGGTTGAACTACTACAACATGGGCTGTTACGATTTGAGCTACTGGGAAATGAACTGCAAGAGCTCAATTGAAGTTTTGTGGATCTATTGCTTCTGCATATCACCATATCAAGTTATTCATGCAGGAATGAGCTTTTAAGTCTAGTTGAGAGACCATGTAATTCATATGTTCTCGTCTAACAATCAGATTTTCTTCCGCTTGTTGACAACACAAAATCCGTTACTCCCTGTGCACGTCAACTTCTTGCATTTGACGGTTGAATATGTTCTGAAGTTTTGTAATGTGAATCTCAAACTGCAATTAGATCGGTTGCATCTGCTCACCATACACGATGGCGCGTGTGGAGATTTCTTCTTGTTGTTTTTTTTTGGTTTTTAAGATGGTCCAGGCAGAAAATCCCTCCCACCGGGCTCCCTTCCGGAAGCGGTCTTCTTGTTGTTGACAATGTTGCATTCCATGCATGAATATTTCTTTTTCTAGATGTTGCAAGTCATCCATGGTGCTTGCATGTTTTTTTCTTTTCTTATTGTTTTTGTTGTTGGTCACTAGCCGTGAACCTGCATTGATATTATGTCAATAACAATGGTACACTCATGGGTGAAAACACACTTGGACAGAAGATTTATCACACACCATAAGCTTATAAGTATATGAAGGATACATACATCAAACGTGGAAATGTACATACATCCCAACTCACACAGTTGTTTCTCAACACAAGCCTGGATGCTAGACACAGTAGTAGTAGATGTTGTTTTTGTACAAGTTGATAATCAAATTAAGTGGTGGGTTATGCATATGTAACCAGTTGTCTCAGCCGTGAAACGATGTACGAACAAGCGTATTGGGAAGTGAACAAACTTGTGAACATGGAATTTTTGCACTAATTTCAAAGTATGACATGGATTTCATCATAGTTGTTATTCTATACAAGGAATGTACATCTGGAATTTGCTGACATGCATTTATGGGCATGTTTTGTTTAAATAGTTTGCATGCAATAATAGACTTTTGCTTCACTCATCAACAACTACAAGAATTTGAGGTCATTAACCATGTCTTGGTGTAGGAATTGGATGTAGCTGAACCACAAGATGCCTATCTTTGATGCCTTTTGCTTGAGGAACCTCAGTGATCACGTGCGTTATACACTGTACAAGGTCTAAGTGCTTAAGGAAGCAGTTGGAGAGGTATACAACTGAGCTTTGAGTGAACTGTGAGTGCTAGATGGTAGACTCCTTGTGTTGAAAAATTAATGGCATGATGATTGGGGAAACTAGTCACCCTTGAGAATGGCAAGGAGACCTTCTCAAATACTCCTTTTCCAAGGAGTTGCTAAGATTTACATAACTACTTGGATGGTTTCATATGCACCTATGCTAGTTGAAGGTTCACCTGGTGGTTGTAGGGTCTTTTTGAAGTAGAAGGGTCCCTTAAATCTCAGAAGTCCCCTAGAAACTGAAGGGTGACCAATAGGTTGAGGATACATAGCTGAAGGGTCACTAGCAAACTGAAAGATGACAAGTGACAAGTAACCTCTTTATAATAAAGATGTATAGCCAAGTGATTTGAAATAAATTCCGAAAGAATTCTAGGGCATCCATAAGAGGATTCATGTCAAAGAAAATGTATGTCAAACATGCTAAAACTGGTATTTCTCAACATTAACTACTAGCACAACCTCTCAAATCATGACTTATAACTCTTCACTCACATTCAAATCATTTCATAGTCTTCCTTTTTCAACCTATGGAGCCTTGCAACTATGAAAATCTCTAAGAAGCATCATACGATCCTTGATGGAGTTGTAATAACTACGATGATCTACTACTTAAGCATGATGCAGTTGAAACTCCAATTTGGGACTCTAAGAAGAAATCATACCGGTTGCGGCTCGAAAGAGAATTTCTTCATTCAAATGCTCAGATTGTGCCCATAGAAAACTACTTTGAGGGTGTGAAACGAGATTTGTGCGGAAGCATGTGCATGAGGATAGCAAATGCCTCTTACAGCTGAACCTTGTGTAATATCGCATAAGCTTGATGGCATGGTGGGACGACACCTAATTCAGCTAGATGTTGAGATCAATATGAGGGCGTCAAGTGGGGACGGCCCTACACTATTAGTCTGGAGGCACAACTCAGCGTGGCTCTCTCATCACCATGTGGACAACCTACGTGGAGAGCGCCGATGCGAGCTTCAAAGTGACCGTAACCTTTGGACCACATGTGATGATGTGGAAGCGTCAATGGAGTAGTAGGAAAGCCTCTGGTAAAAGTATCTTATGTAGAGGCTACAGCGTGGAACCTGATGAAGCTTCCTTTGTAAGGAAGCTTCGCTATGGCTTAGGTTCAAGCGAGCAAACAACCAAGGTGGATGGGAAGCTTCCATGGCGAGGAAGCTTCCCTACAGAGGAATTTTCATCAGGCCAGGGTTTCACACATCAACGGTTCATGTTCATCTGAAACGACTATTGAGATGGAAGTATTCTAGCTACGGTGATCAACGGCTCTCACTTATCCGTCAAAGGCACATGATTGAATGATTCAAGGCATGGTTATGGCTTGCACATACAAAGTCACATTGATAGTCATGGTGCAAGAACCATGGTTACGGTGAATCTTCACCATGCATAAGAGGAGACTTCTTTGACCACCACCAAGACAGTAAAATTGCTAGGGCTTCAAGCATGAAAGGGTACGGCCCTGGTATACTCAATGATCTTCAATGGCTGATCTTCAGTGGTTTATCTTCAGTTACTCAGCTCTAATATCTCCACCCTCCAAGGCCTTAATAAGCCTAGCTTAACCTGCCTGCCTAGGTGGAGATCTCTACTGACGATCCCTTCTAGGCTTGTGTAAGCTTAGCTCTTCCTACCAACTTGGGTGGAGGTCCCTATTGAAGATCCCTCCACAGGTCCCTGTAAGACTGGCTCTACCTGTTAGCCTTGTTGGAGGTCATTCTTGAAGATCTATTTAAGGCCCCTGTAAGCTTGGCACTCCCTGCCAGCCTAGGAGGAGGACAACCTGATTACCAGGGGCCACTCAATCACAGCTTGGTGGCTCTGCCAAGACCAGCCAGAATCTAAAAGAGATTCCTTTGATGACCTTGTAAGCTTAGCAACTACTACCAGCCTCGCGAGGAGGTGGCCCTGAGGTTCTGAAGTCCTTTGATGATTGGAGATGATAGTTACACCGAGACCCTTGCGTGGACCACCGTGACGGCCTAGTAAGTTGTTGTGCCCTAAGTTTGGGTCAAGACATGCTACTATTCTCTACATTTAGCTACTACTCTTGGGAAGATCTTGTACTAGTAACTTGTGCTTAAACAAGATTTGATTCCACATTTTGAATTCCGCTATGTTTTCTAGACACACACAATATCATGGGACAGGAAGTATCCCCTTGCTATAATGAAGGTTGCGTAGTGAGGTAGTTTGCCATTCGCGCGTGTGCCGTCCAAAACCCCAACAATCTTGAAGGCCTATCAACCATACGTGCATGTAAAGACTCTCTCTGAAAAGATGGGGGCTTTGCAAAGCTAAGGCAAAGAACAAAGTGAAAGCATAGTATCATTGAAATGATACGTGTCCTCCTATAGTACAAGAAAATCATGCCTTCCATTTTCAATCCTTGTTGATATTGCTTTTCCACATTGTACAATTTTCCAGGGTTAGTCAATGTCCTTGTATTGTGTAAATAGCACAATAGAAGCACCCAAATGAAAACGTTTGGTGCATACCACCATAAAATGCAATGGTTGTATGGGCTCAAAAATCCATTTTTGGTTTCTAAACGCGTAACACACATTATTTCGTGACAAGGCACCAATTCATACTTTGTGGAGATGAGATAGAAATCAACACATCCTAAAACGTTTATGGTGTGGTTCTTGTACACATATCAAAGCAAAGGCACAAGCTAAGAGATAAGGTATCATAGGAACTGTTCATTTGACGAGCGTCCAAAGAGAATGAGAGTTCTATCGAATTGCATTATAGGTTTTTAAAATCAATCTTGACACCTTTGATTTTGAGAACTTCACTGGAGGAGCTTCAAAGGCAAAACTCAAGTAAACTCTCGATTTATCACAAAGTTTCTATGATTGCTTTGGTGAATCACTATTGGAAGCAAAATCAGAAGTACATTCACTCCATAATGTTACATGAGATGCACGATGGGGAAATGCGCCTGCGTAAGCTAAGAGTCACTAGCAATCTTGAATTATTTACCTTCTATTACAATTCTATGGACATTAAAAATGATAGTGTTTGATAATAATGTTTGCATAATGGATTAATGACGATGGTCAGGGAACTTACCATCATCCTTACATTGTTGTGGGGCTGAGGCTGGAAACCTTCAGATAATGGCTATTGGGTTGCTGAGGAAGTGATATCGCGCCTTCCTAAGGCTCCAACTGGATTCACGAAACTTTGACATTTGTTTAGAAACTACGCCAGAAAAGGGAAAAAACAACCTTCTACCACCTACTCCGATTTCCCCTCCACTGCAGATCGCGGGCATGTGAATGCCTTGCGGACGGGAAATGATTCGGTTGCCATTCGTAGCGAGGGAGTTCGTATAAACCGAGTTTGCTGGCGTGAACTCGGTTGGCATGAAACCCTCAACCGGACAACGAAACGAAACCCAGTGGAAGACCCGGTTTGCGCTGAAATTTCACGAAAACCTCGAGAACCATGTAGACACGTCGCAAACCTGCTCACCAAACTATAGCTCCCTTGTGCTGTGCTCCCACCCAGCCTACGCGAGGCTCGCGGCGAAGAAATTTTCTTCGCTGCAGTTTTGCAACCCTAGCCCTAATGACCGTTGCACTAACGGACAACAAGCCGCGAGGCCAGTGGAGATGATGGAAATCGTCGAGAGATGAACCAAAAATTGACTTTGCCGTTGCCAGCCTCACCCTACAGTGGTTCTGTCGCGTTGCTCCTGGAAGACCGGCACCCATCCCTTGCGGGATTTCGAACAGTGCCGGCACAAGGGGTGCCGCGTAATGTTCCTCGGAAAGGCCTTGAGGAGAAAAAGCCAAGGAAAGCAGCGAAAAACCATACAAGAACGAAACTGCGACGAAAATAGAGAATTAACAAGAAGGAGAACAATCAAATACCAATCAAAACCTGTAGGACCCGCTCAGTACGCATGAACCCCTCGATGTGTTCATGAACAAATGGGTACGGGGAAATGGTGGCCTGAGTTCTTACTGCGGCAACTTTGAGAGTTACCCCTGTTTCCTCACCTACGTATATCATATACCAAGACTTCAAATAACAAAACACCAACCGCCCGATCTTTCAGATTTGAGCCGCCAACAAACCCGCATTCAAAATTTGGGTCTCCATGTGCCCCGCATTGTGACGTTGCTGCTCGATATGTCCTTCAGGCCACTGGTCAAAATCCATTTCTGGCATGGGAGCGGATTATCTCTCGTAAAGCGAGCAATTGGATGTGTTGATTCAATATTATTAATGTACTTGATGTCACCTGGCGTCCAATAAATGGTTCCTAAGCGAACAGATTTGCAGTCAATATACTCTCAAAGGTAAAAGCAAATGTCGTAGGTTGTCATGACAACGAGTATGAGGGCGAAGAAGTGGAGTATGGTAAGAATACAAGCTGCATGATAGACGACAGGCAAGAGTTAGTGTCAACGTTTACAATAAGTTGGCAAGACCCTATTTTGGTCTAATTCAAGCAAAAATTATTTTGAATGAGTACATATACCCCGTATGTATGCAACCTACCCCATGGATCGTCCGTATCTTCTAGCTAGTATTCCGACCAACGAGGCGGGTGCAGAAGTCAAAACGATAGACCAGGTATATGGAGACCGATTTTTTTAGGCATGGCTAATGGTGACCGACTTTTTCAAGCCAGGGCGAATGGTGACCGACTTTTTCAATTCGAAGCGAATGACGCCACTTCTTCCAAAAGACGGGGTACATAAGGTATTTCCTGGTTCTAACTGTCGCTTTACACCTCAAACAAATCCGGGCCATACAAACTTATGATGTGCAAAAAAAAGGACAGTAAAAAAAGATGAGAATACCTGAGAAATATAGTGCATGGTGCTTAACTTTACTCCATTTCTAGGTAATAACAGTTATACCACCTATCCTTCACATTGCTTACAGAATTCATTGTGTTCTTATGTTTTTTCCAACTATGCCATTTGAATCACCACCATGATCATTTTTGGGGGAACTTTGCATTTTTTAAACTGTAGGTTTTTATCCCGCCCTCAATTGGCACCGTTGATTTTGCTATCATCATTAAGTTTGTGAATGATTTCTAACATCTCATGCACTTCTGTGCATTTCCACTAGAATTTCCAAAAACATCATTTTCAGAATAAACAACAAAATAAAACTTGATTTAGAACATCAAATAACCCGTAGCTACTCGTTGTACAAGATGAAATCCTCATTGAATCTCCTTCATGCAGAAAATGCATGCCATACACTACTGGTCTCTTTCAACACGGTAGCTAAGTTCAATGGAAAATGGAAATTGTCTATGAAACATCCAACAAACATAGCCGTCGAAGGGAAAACATTCTCATCATAGACAATGTATCTTTTACTGTAACCTTGAAAACGTTACATAAGTCTGCCACATCTTTCTTACACATCTTACCACCATCAGAAAGCTTACAATGAGGGATGATTTGCATCCATTTTTCTTTGAAAGAGACATTAAAAAAGGTTCATATGAAAATCACAAAAAGCATGGCCGTTGAAAAATGCATCCAATGTCAAACAAAGGGGATTTCCCATTTTAAGCCACAAACGACCTCAAATACCATGAAACTATGGTCATAAACAATGAATGATAATTGTTGCCATGTAAGATGAACAACCCAAAGTCACGCATTGCACTATGCTTTTGTAGGATGAAGTATTTGAGCCTTTTTATAAGATAATTGAATATGTTACACCCATTGACAAAGACAAGGATTTGAACACAGGATAATGTCACGAGTTCATTCTAATTCATGTCGAGATATCATTGTAGTGAGTAGCAAAATACCCCTTTCACTGTCATGGTAACATGCCAATCTCATGATTTCATGAGAAATAACAACACCCGAGTGGGAAATACAGTCCAGGGGTTGTACCCAATTCTCTCAATCATGGAGATGAATCCTAATCAAACATGTGCATTCTAATTACATGTTGGCATCTCCATCTTTGTGCACCATCAATAAATGTAATATACACTTTTCACAGATAAACAAAACCATTATGTTGTGCAAAAGTTTTTATTTCAAAGATTTCCCAAGCTATCATCAAAACAATCTCACATTAATCCCCAACTGTTTTTAGTGGAGGCAGATAAAGTCTCACAAATTTCATTAATGGGGATAGATTAAAATAATGATACATATTGTGTAATTACTAAGTCTGATTAAAAATATTACATCATAAGACGTATGGATAAATTCTACATGAGCCTTCTTGATCCACATTTTTCTTAAATGATTCTTTCCCACATATAATGATCTTCAACAAAAACCATGATAGGAACTTCCTTAGACACTTCCAATTGTCTTGATACACTATGGGGTGTTTCTCATTTGGTGTTTTACTATCCAGATGTGGATACCTTAATGAACGAAATTCTATTTGAACCATGCCTCATACATCCAAAACATTATGGCAAGGAAGTTAAATCATATTGATCTTGAGAATATTTCACCAAAATTGACATTAGGTGTCGTTCTGTACACTGTTGACATCAAGTACAGTCCCCTTTTGCATGTTATTGATGTGGGATCAACATTTTAATTTTTGCCAAGTTCCTCCTTTAAGAGGATAAAATGCCACATGCATGCATAGTTTGAGTTAATCATGGAATAAAATTAATCACTTAAGGTATACATCATATAGAAATGGTTTCCAAAGATGGAATCCTGCTCCATTCTTGCATTTTGATTACATGATAAGATAAAAACTTGGGAGCCATTTTTTCCTTTCCACGATATCACAAAACATTAGTTCAAAGTGTTTAATCAAAAGTTGACAAACTGTTCGTCAAAACTGACATAAAATAGCTGGTTATATGAGTGTAGCCAACAATAGGACCATAAATATCTAGAACCTTTACTCATTGTGGTCACAAAGAAGATTAAAGGTTTAAGAATCTAAGATTTAATGTATCAAACTAACTCCATCTTTATACGGGACGTAATTAGTAACCAATGATAGCCATTTCAGAACAAAAAGATAAGATGAAAGTTGAAAAAAAACATCATTCAGGTGAGACTCATTTTCTTGTGCCTATTCACCCTAAAAAACAATGGTTGCATTGAAAATCTATAGAGGCTCCCTAAAATGTTAAGAAAACCTATAGCATGAACACTTAGTGTGCCTAGCAACCATGATTTGGCCTATTGGTTCCTTCCACTCAAATTACAAGCCTGCATGCAAGTTTTTTTCTCTTCTTGAAGTTTGGTTGAATCCACACAAGCGACCCATGGTTTTGAAATAAACACATGGTAACACAAGGAGGATTCGTTTTTTAATCTTGGTTATTCCACATCAACAATAAAAAAATGAGGTAACATCTTGGTGACAAACCATATGAAGACATCATGTGCAAAAACGAATGCAAATATTCAAAACATGTGTTTGGACCTCGTCCATTAGTCACACGTTTAATTGAACATATGACAATAAAGCTTCAAATGGGGATTCTTTCTTGTTAAAAAACTGGCCAGAAATTGTGGAAATAATGTCACAAACCACATTAACAATGATTTTGAAAGTTTTGTTTTGTTCTGGGAAACAAAATCGAATGCACATGTGTAATTCATGGTTTCACTGATGGTCTGATATTGGAGAGCAACAATTTCATGAGTTTACAATATTGGGTAGTAAGACAAAAGATGAGAAAAAAACAAGCACACTTCTCTATGATAATTTTTCATGAATATGACTTTCTTTGTCCTTCACAGCATGAAGGATCACATATGAGACCTTATTTATATTATTTGTGAATTATTTGCATGGTGAGTGACAAAATAATGAATATTCAAGGATAGAAGGCAAATAAATTTTTTTAAGACAAGGGGAAAAAGTTTCCAAACAATTGTTCTTACAATACGAATTGGTCTTTGAAAACATTCCATTCGCTTTTGGCAGCTTAAGGATCAAATTTCAAGCCTAAGAATGTTTTTCCAGGTTAGAGTGCAGTTTGACACTGTGCAAGAATAACCCAATCATCTTCACATGAGGAAAGATACATATGTAACAAAACAATGTTTGCATCACTCTCTCTCCACTCATAACTTGTTTGGGGTCCTGTATTCTATGAAAAACTTCAACATCAATGGAGAAAAGAAGGTAATTGATAAGGTTTTGCATAGTTCTCTTCTACTAGACTAGGACCATTTCATGAGAACTCTTAGAGAGTTACATTAGATTCCTAAACTTATTCTCAAAATGGTAGTTTATAGTTGTAATGATCGTATAAGAACAAGGTTGTCAGTAACACAAGGAGCCAACTTAGGCAAGGCAATGCACGCCGTCAACCCCATCATTTTTGCATCTCAACTGCAAATTTTTTTAATCATCTATTTCTCAGCACTCTCAGTGTTCCAACAGACCCGACTTGGGAGATTGGCCCATATACCATTTACTCAAAGTACTTCCACTGGATATCCACTAACTTTTGACTTGCCCTTCCTTCTTGTCGCACATAGATTGTGATTATTCTACACCTGTTTTGTAAATATTGTATCATGAACATCTTTTTTTTGGATGTGATCCACAATTGATATGGTTGGATATCTCAACTAACCTAGTTAAAAGGGATGTTCTTCTGAAATGGACATTGCCAAAAACATTCCATACACATACAAAAGTCAAAAAGGGATGATGATTGAGAACAAGATTGTCGAGGTTGAGCATTGTTGTATGCACTGTCAGACTTTGATAAAAACAATGCATGCCATGCGACAAATGACGCGTCCTTCAACAATGTGTGATATTATTAAGAAAAGCAAACATGCTCAGCAACCATGACTTAAGGCCTTGGTGCCTCCCAAACTTAAGATCAACTTAACATGCAAGATACATGGGCTCACTAAAGCTTGGATAAGTTCAACCAATTAACAAAAAGGTGCAAAAAATAGGTCTCTTAGTCCTACGCATGGTCACAAACATGTTGTTGGGAACCGGGAGGTAAGATCCAAATTCTGGACTTCATACATTGACAATGTTCCAAGGGGGTGCCACCTTGGCAATAGACCTTAGGAGAAATCATGTCCAAAGGATATGCAGAAGTTATGTGTAGAATTGAATGGTTTTTGCGAGGATTTTGCAATGAGTCTCCCGAGGACACTCATTGAAAAATCAGAGGCATCACTACAATAGGTTATTGATCATGTACCGTACAGTAATTGAGGAAATGTGTTTGTAACCGTTCCAAGATAGCAACACATTGTTGACATTTTACGGCCTAAAAGGCATCAACCATGCCACTCATAAACATGTCTCATGGGTCTTTTTTCAAGACACACCAAGACCCATGAAGAATATGCAAAATTTGTTTGTTTCTTGTATTGGCAAGAGACAAGGTACTCTGATTAACACTAGATTTTGTACTTGAATTACAAAAATCGTATTTACCATGAAGTTTTGTGTTTTGTTTTGTGTTAATGTGGCACAAAAGTTTTGCGAATAAAAACAGTTCAAACATATGCCTCATGCACGTTTCTTCTTCAATTGTTTGCATCAAGATGATTTCAATGATAAAACCTCTATGTGAAAGACAACAAAAGGGGTAGATGGAAGAAAACTGGTTTTCTATAGGATTTAGAATGGAATTCAAATACATTTTCTACATCTAGGGAACTTGGGGCTGATGTGTTGAGAAGCTGGTACCCTGTATTCTCAAGTCTAGTTTGACTCTAGATAGACAAATTAATATCACACACATGTTTATGGGGAAGGAGTGTCAAGATAGAGAATGAATCATGTCACTCCTCCTCCACTCCTGGCTTGGTGCTAGGGCCATAATCTAGCATGGTAATGCCACTAGGAAAAGTTTGTCTTAGGATTCTTATTCACATCCATGCCCTATGAAGACCTCATCCACTTTTGAAATGGTTCGACTCAGCCATAGATTACTTGATGAAAATTCACTCCTCCCCCCTTGTACTTAATATTTACGACTTTATGTTTCTTATGATCATTTGTCGCAAAACGGACCAAAATCTATGAAAAACACGTTAGCCTCTTTCTTTTTACCTCTTGCACTAAAATGAGAACACAGAATTTCTTATTATCTCTGGATGACTTGGCACCTCTATAGGGGAAGAATGTGATCATGATATTGATGGAATCAATTGAATATAATAAGGAGCCTGGGTTGGATGCGATGTTGTTGATGTTGTTAAAACATTTTTTGTTACCTGAAGCGAAACAATCTTGATATCTAATCTTGTTGGTTGTTGAAAAAATGAAATTCTATGCATTGCTACGTATTTTACACAAAAAAGGATAGTCAAAGTTGATCAAGTCTCTTGACATTGCATGGTAAAAGGAGGGCATGTTGGATTGATGAGTGTTTAAATGCATCCCTCTACTTTGTTATATGGTGTGGTGGGGAAACGTGTTACACATAGAATTCCATGTGGAGGACCACCATAAGCATCTGTAATCCTAGGTACTAACACAATCACAACTTCCTTGACCATCAAGCTTTGTCGTTAAGCCATGTGGAGATCCCCATAGCATTGAAAACACCTCTAGGATCCTTCAAGTCACATGTTTTCTCTCTCAATGTAACATAAAAACCATGGATTAACCACAAGGAACTTGTTTCCATTCCCAAAAAAAATGCTCAACAGCCTTACCCAATTCATTTATGGTCACTCAAAGTCTGTCTTCATCAAAGCATTTGCATCATTTAAGTGTAATGCCAACAATATATAAGTACATTTTCTTTTCGTTTCATGGATTAAACTTTAATGAATGATATCATTTTGAGCCAAAACCTGTAAAAACAATCAATGAATGGAGTATCCATCTTGAAAACTATAGAATTTACATAAAGGTTGACCAAAACTTTGCTACATCAACAGATGTTTTGTATCGTATTTCCTTCCATCTTGAGTAAATGACAACATGTCAGACATGTCTAGTCCTCAATGAGAACCACCTTTAAAATGTTTTACTTCTCTTGACAGGTTCTAACTCATTATTGGCACTCTCTAGCACACATAACTTAGAAGAATTTGTGTGCCATGTAAGATGTGAAAAATTAAGCTCCAAACATGGACTTCTCCATGAGCTGGCATGATCTAGTCGCTAAGGATATTCTTGATCTGGAAGATAGGATAAGTGTTATGATAACTATGAATACAGAAGAAAGGATTGTTGGATAGGTCATAAGATATCTAGATAGAAGAAGTATTTTTTTTTTAGTATTGAGGATGATGACCATGAAGCCAGCGTTATGGCAGGAGTAAAGGATAAGAAAGATTGAAAAACATCTGGAGATGATTTGTTTCTGGACCTGGTAGGCTTTGTTTCACTTTTCAGCCCAATAAGCATCTTGTCTACACATATCTTCACTTTCAAAGTTCACCTTATAAAAATGATACATGATTTTTTCTGTGAGTACATAATACTAGTTTATGACATAAGAAGAGTGATCTGTTCAATTCGAACTATGATTTGTTATTCTTATGTTGCTTTATCCTACATTTGATGTTCTTTTCTTATTGTGTACGGCCTTGGAAAATTTGGCTGTTGTAAAATATCATTGAATTTTATATTAGTAGTTGTGGTTATGCAAGGGATTTTCACACACTTGTTCTTAAGTATTTTGTTGTGTTCAGTTATTTTTTCCTCTATCAACCTTTAGAACTCCACGTTTGGAGGGGATCCAGTGTGCGGGGATGGTTTCTAGGAAAACATTTCTTGTTTCCCATAGATAAATTCACTAATCACGCACTGACGTGGACCATTAGATCCCCAGCCCTATGAGGGTTTCACTTATTATGGGTAGTGTATGAGGACAATATGCTTTTCTATAAAAAAATACACAGTTCACCTCATGTCTGGTGATTTTCGCTTCTGCGGACCATTGGACCCCCACCCTTATGGGGAGGTCAAGTTTGGGGGTAGAATATGATGGCTAGGAACTTGTTGATTATGTAAAAACATATCAATCATGCACTTGCTGCATGAATTCATAGGGGTCATATATGACAGTAGTTCATTTCATTTCTTGTAAACATATACTCTAATCACGCACTCAGTGTGTGATGACATCTTACATGGAATATTGGAACCGAAAACTTATGGTGTGGGAGGTTCAGTGCAAGGGAAGCACAATCGTTCTCCACGCAAACATACACTTTTTGAACACTTGATGCATGCAATTTTGTAACATGGAATAGTGTAATCCCATCATACAAAGGGTTTCAGTGTGTGCGGGGGAGTGTTACGAGGTTTTTGCTTGTTTCATACTCATCAATACAATGAGCATTGAATATCGTGGAACACTTAAAATCCAGCACCATGGAGGGGATTTAGTGTGTGGTAGTGTATGAGGGTAGTGTGCTTGTTCTCCATTGAAGAAATGACAAGTCACAAATTCTACGCATGATTTTGTCTTTTATGGGACGTTGCACCTACACCCATATAGGGGGTTCCATCACATGGGAATAGGTTATGAGGGATGTGGGCTCGTTCTTGTACAAGAATATACTGATCACAAACTTATTTCAGGATTTTCCATACATCACATGTTGGAATCCCACCCCTTTGGGGGTGTCTATTGCGTAGATGTACAATATGAGGGCTATGTGCTTGTGATGCAAACAAAAATACACTAATCACATTGTAAATGTTTTTCTTTTTGTGTGTAAATCTGGTCTCCCACCCTTATGGTTTGTTCTGATGTGTGGGAATAGTGTATGAGGGCAATGGGCTTGTTCTTCATACAAAAGTTCACTTATCATGCATCCCAACATGATTTTGTCTTTCATAAAACGTTGGAACCCCATCCTTATGCAAGGGATTCACTATGTAGAGATGTAAAGAAACCAAAAACAAAAATGAACCAATCAACCTCTCAATACATTGTTTTTCCTGTATGCGATGTTGAACCCACACACTTGTGAAGGTATCCAATGCTTTGGAGAATTGTATGGGGGTCGTTATATCATACCAAATACACTCATCAGGGACTTCGTGCATGATATCATTTTGCATAGAATATACACAAGAAAATGCACTAGACATTGTACGTGTGTATGCATAAGTACAATATCTTGTGCTTGCATGATTATGCTAAAATTCTCTTTAAGGGTTCTTGCATGGTAAGAGAACACTAGAGGAGTACACTAGAAACATGCACTAGTTCATGAATTGGAAAACACTCAATATAAATTCACACATGCCTTCGTAAAGAACATGATTTCTCATTGTTCATCGTATCTTCTACCTCTCTGCTAGCGTAATCTCGTTACCATTGGTCATGGAACACTTCAGGAACAACAGTGGGATCATTGCTTAACCAATGGTGTTTTACCATGTAATCTCCACAACATGATAGGAAGCATGAGGAAAAAATCACATGATACGTACATAGCTCCATGGAAAAAAATGATCTTAATTGACATCTTGGGAATCATGAGGAGGCGACCAACCAAAACATCTGGGGTTTTCTACTGGCAAACATGGTCCAACTCTTACCCTTGTAACATTCATAGAAGTTAATTCAAAGTAAAATTGTGGAAAAATCAAAGGCATTTTCAAACTATATGTTTTTATTGGAAACGATATTGAACCTATTAAAAACGATTAACTGGTACATGACATGGATGTAACAAATGTTGCATTTACAGCTCTACCTTTCACAATAGAAGCTTCCAAAACATACATTATAGAACATAGATTTTTTAACACAGAACATGGAATAACAGTTAAACAACATGAATATTGAACATGCTAGATCACGGAATATGGAACACAATTTTGCATAGAGCATAGAGTACAAGGAATACATCATGGATCATATAGCATACAATATTGATCATAGAGCATGTACTCTCATTAAGAAATTGAGAAAAAGGAAAACAAACAGTGTGAAACTCAACACAAGTTACGCTGATGAACTTTTCTTACAAAATCAAAACAAAACTGTTACATCGTAGCAAAGTTGATAGGACATAGCTATATCCTATTTGTAACAAATTTGTGGCTTTCCTATGGCTATCAATATAAGAAACTTCAGTTAAATCTAGTGGAGAGCATATACCATGGAACATGTTGAAGCAGAGCTCTTTGGAGCATACAACACAAAGCACATAACAAAGACCATGGAGCATGGAACATAGAGAATGACACATAGAACATGGAACAAACAACTTCAAGCATAAACATCATTTATTTCACACGAGCGTAGTGGTGGGGAAGAGTGTGGGAAAGAGGAGAGGAGATGGCAGGTGGAGGAGGGGAGGACCTAAGAGCATGTGCTATCGGGTCTATGAGGGGGAGTCGTGATATTTAGTAGTGTGTAGATTAGGGATTTTGAGAGATCTACTATGTGGGAGCTCTTCAAAGCTATGAGGGAAGGTTTAGGCTAGAATGTTGACGTGAGGAGGAGATCAAGACAAGGAAATGTCAATGTTTTAAATGAGAAGTGAGTAGACTGAGCTTTGGTACTCATTTATGACCAATCACCCTCAAAATAAACACTCATGTTCCGGTTTACATGCTAGGTTGACATTTTAGGAACGTTCATAGAAGCTTCATGGTTGACACTTGCTCATTTCCTGGCACCAACAACATTTTTCATATTTTCTCGAACATGATTGAAACACATGGTGAAATAGCAGGTGACTTGTTTTAATCCTTAACTTCATATCTTTTCATATCTAAAATATCGTAACCTATTAATATCCGGCTGTCTTTGTATCTCATGAATGGATTTCTCTGGACCGCGATAATCTTAATTGTGCAAAACCCCACCCCCTACTTAAACCCGGGATTTTGGGGGTTTTTTTTTTTGCCTGCCCGAGAACCTGCTGGGCCCCGCTACCATGGGTTTCACTAGGTTCCCTTCTATTACTGTATGGGGGATTCTTGGACCCCCCACAAAGCCCACTTGCAAACCAGATAATTGGATACCCAAACGCGAACAAAACCATCCCCTAATTACACCACGGGTTGTGGATTGTATTTCCTTTTGCTTGCACGGGCTCTTGTAGGGCCCCATGGTAGCTGGGGAGTATACAACACAGTGTATGTGGGATGAGAATTAAAAACGACATGAGTGTAGACTCGTGAGATAATTTCCAAGAAGTATTGGATATACACTTATGTACATTGTTTTACTTCCCCCACATACACTCGCCTCATACAATCTAGAGGGGGGAGGGGGATGGACCGAGCAACGTCCGTAGACCAGTCCCTCCCCTCCCTAAAAACAAACAGTGTATGAGGTGAGTGCGTGAGATGGTGTATGTGGGTAGATATTAAAAAAGACATTAGTGTGCTCTTGTATGAGAATTTTGAGGAAGTCGCAATACATACACTTGTGTACATTTTGCGACTTCTACCACGTACACCCCCTCATACACTCGGCTCATACACTTTGAGAAGGGGGGGGGACTGAGCGATGTTGGCTGATCCATCCCTCCCCCCCTTAAAAACAAAAGAAGTGTATGAGGTGAGTGTATGAGGTAGTGTATGGGGGGGAGTATCAAACAATACACTAGTGTACTCTTGTGAGGGGATTTCTAGCAAGTCACAAGATGTACAATTTCATAAATTTTATGAATTCTGCCACATACGCCCCCTCATACACTTGCCTTATACACTACGGGGGAGGGGAGGAGAGGGAGGGACCGAGAAATTTCAATGGACTTGTCCCTTTTCCAAAAGCAATTGAATTGTATGAGGCGAATGCATGAGGCGGTGTATATGGGAGGAGTTTTGAAAAAGACACTACTATACTCCCATAAGAGAGTTTCCAAAAGTCACAAAATGTACCCTTGTGTACATTTTGCAACTTTCACCACATGCACCCCCTCATACAATCGACTCATAAACTTTGGAGGGAGGTGGGAGGGACCAAGAGATATCAGCGGAGCCACCCCCTCCCCCCAAAGAGAAGAAGTGTATGAGGCGAGTGTACGAGGTAGTGTATGTGGGGGGGTATTTAAAAACACAATCGTGTACTCTTGTGAGGAAAGTCATAGAAAGTCACGAGATGTACAATTGTGTAGATTTTATGACTTGTACCACACACACATCCAAACACACACACACACACACACACATACACACATATACACTCCCCTGGGGGGGAGGGGGAGAGGGACCGAGCATTTTTGGCAGACCCGTCCCCCACCAAAACAGAAGACGTGTATGAGGCGAGTGTATGAGACGGTGTAGGTGGGAGTGAGGTATTAAAAAATACACTAGTGTCATACCCTGAGACAACTTCTAAAAGTCACGAGATTTACACTTGTGGACAAGTCGTGACTTCCACCACATACAACCCCTCATACACTTGCCTCATACACTCGGGGAGGGGGGGAGGGGGAGGATTGACCAAGCAAAGTTGACGGACTGGTATCCCCACCCCCTCCGTTCAACTTTGAATAACTCTGTACAACTTGCTACAACTTGCTACAACCTTGTACAACTCTCTATAACTCCGTAAAACTCCTTACAAGTTTGTACAACTTTGTACTACTTTGTACAACTCCATAAACCTCCGTACAACTCTGTACAACTCCGTAGAACTCTATACAGCTCCGTACTACTCCGTACAACTTTGTACAACTCTGTACATCTCCACACAAATCCGTACATCTCGTCTTCACTCCGTACAGTTTGCTACAACTCTGTGCAACTTTGTACAGCCCCGTACGAATCTTTACAATGCTGTAAAACTTTGGAAAACTCTGTACAACTCTGTACCCCTCCGTACAACTCCGTAAACCTCCGTACATTTCAGTACAAATCAATACAAATCCATACAACTCCGTACAACTCCATACAGCTCCATACAACTCCGTACAATTTTGTACAACTCTGTACAACTCTATACAACTATGTACAAATCCGTACAAATCCATACAACTCCGTACAACCCTGTAGAACTCCGTACAACTACGCAAACATCCGTACATACGTACAACTACATAAAATTCCATACAGCTTGGTATAACTCTATTAAATTATCACAAATACCATTCAACTCTATACATCACCAAACAACTACGTACAATCCGTACAACTTCGTACAACTCCATACTCCTGGCAATGCCTGGATATACCTGGGCAATGCATGGCAATGTCTAGTAATGCCCAGGAAATACCTGGAAATTCTTGGACAATGCTTGGCAATGCCTGGGCAATGCCTAGCAATGCTCGGCAATCCATTGCAATGCCCGGGCAATGCCGGGAAATGCCTGGCAAGGCCTGGGCAATTCCTGGCAATGAAAGGGCAATTCTTGGCAATGCCTGGAAATACCTAGCAATGCATGGGCAATGCCCGGAAATGCCTGGGAAATGCTCGGCAATGCCTCAAAATGCCTCGCAATGCCTAGGTACTGCCTCAGAATTCATGGGTAATGCCTGGCAATGCCTGGGTAATTCCTGGCAGTGCCTTGGTAACGCGTGGCAATGCCTGGGCAATGCCTGGAAATGCTTGGGCAATCCTTCCTGATGCCTTGCAATGCTTGAGAAATGCATGGGAATGCCTGGGTGATTTCTGGAAATGCCTAGCAATGCCGGGGAAAGCCCTGGCAATGCTTGGAGAATGCCTGGCAATGCTTGCGCAATGCCTGCCAATGCCTCGCCATGCCTGGCAATGCCCGGCCATGCCCGGGCAATGCCTTTCAATGCCTGACAATGCCTGGCAATGCTTGGACAATACCTGGGAGTGCCTTGCAATGCCTTGCAATGCCTGGCAATGCTTAGGCAATGCCTATGCAATGCCTCGTAATGCCTGAGAATGCCTGGTAATGCCTCGTAGTGCCTGACAATGCCTGGGCAATGTCTAACAATGCCTAGACAATTCCTGAAAAGGCATAGAAAATTCTTGGCAATGCTTGGGCAATGCCGGGCAATGCTTGGCAATGACTGGGAATGCCTGGGCAATGCCTGGCAATGTCTGGGCAATGCCCGGCAATGCTTGGCAATGCCTGAGAATGCATAGCAATGCCTAGAAATGCATAGCAAAGCCTAGAAAATTTCTAGCTATGCCTGGGTAATGCCTTGCAATGCCTGCCTTATGCCATGCAATGCCTGGCAATGCCTTGCAATGCCTGCCTTATGCCATGCAATGCCTGGCAATGCCTTGCAATGCCTGGCAATTCTTGGCAATGCTTGGGAAACACCTAGCAATGCCATGGCCATGCGTAGTAATTCCAGGCAATGCCTGGAAATGCCTGGCAATGTCTGCGCAATGCATGGCAATGCGTGGGTAATGCCTAGCAATGCCTTGAAAATTCCTAGCAATGCTTGTGCAATGCCTGACAATGCCTGGCAATGCCTAGCTATGTCTGGCAATGCCTAACAATGCCTGACAATGCCTAGGCAATGCTTGGGTAATGCCTGGCAATGCTTTGGAAATGCATCGCAATGCCTGGCAATGCCTTGCCAATGCCTGGCAATACCTAGCAATGCTTGGCAATGCCTGGCAATGCTCTAGCAATGCCTTGCAATGCCCGGACAATGCCTGAAAATGCCTTGGCAATGCCTGACAATGCCTTGGCAATGCCTAGGCAATGCCTCGCAATGCCGGAGAATGCCTGGTAATGCCTGGTAATACCTAGAAATGCTTGGGCAATGTCTAACAATGCCAGGACAATTCTAGGCAATGCCTGGGCAATACCTGGCATTGACAAGAAATGCCTGGGCATTGCCTGGCAATGCCTGGGCAATTGCTTGCAATGCTTGGCAATTCTTGACAATGCCTGGCAATGCCTATAAATGCTTGGCAAAGCCTGTTGAATGTCTATCAATGCCTGGGTAATGCATGGCAATGCCTTGGCAATGCCATGCAATGCTTGACAATGCCTCAGAATGCCTGGCATTTGCTGGTAATGCCTGGGCATTGCCTAGCAATGCCATGGCCATGCATGGCAATGCCAGACAATGGCTGGAAATGACTGTTGATGCCTGTGCAATGCATGGGCAATGCCTACCAATGCCCTGGCGATGCCTGGCAATGCCTGGCAATGCATGGCAATGTAGAGCAACGCGTGGCAATGCCTGACAATACGTGGCATGGCCTAGCAATGCTTGGGCAATGCCTCGCAATGCCTAGGAAATGCTTGCAAATACTGGCAATTCCTGGCAATTCCTGGCATCACCTCGGCAATGCCTAGTAATGCCTGGGCAATGCTTGGCCATACCTTGGAAATGGTTGGAAATACCGGGCAATGCCTTGCAATCCATGGTAATGCCTATGTAATGTCTGGCAATGTCTGGAAATGCCTGAGCAATTCCTGGGCAATACCTAACAATGCCTGACAATGCCTGGCAATTCACAGAAAATGCCTATCAATGCCTAGACAATGCCTGGTAATTCCTAGCAATGCCTAGCAATGCCTGGTAATGCCTGGGCAATGCATGGAAATGCCTGGACAATGCCTGACAATGCCTCGGCAATGCATGGCGATGCCTGGCAATGCCTAAGCAATGCCTAGAAACTCCTCGGCAATGCCTGACAATGCATGACAATGCTTGGAAAATGCTTGGCAATGCTTGGGCAATTCTCGACAATGTCTAGCATTACCTAATTAATGCCTGACAATACCTGGCAATGCCTGGGCAATGCCTAGAAATGCCTGGCAATGCCTAGAAATGCCTGGCAAGGCCTAGTAATGCCTGGCAATGAGTGGACAATGCCGAGAATGTCTTGCAATTCCTGGGTAATGCCTGACAATGCCTAGACAATGCCTGGTAGCGCCTGGGCAATGCCTGGCAAGGACTTGCAATGCCTCGCAATGCATGGGTAATGCTTAGCAATGCTTGGCTATGCTTAGAAATGCATGGGCAATGCTTGGAAATGCCTAGAAAATGCATGGCAATGCGTGGAAATGCCTGGGCAATGCCCAGCAACGCATGGGCAATGCTTAGCAATGCTTGGCTATGCTTAGAAATGCATGGGAAATGCTTGGAAATGCCTAGAAAATGCATGGCAATGCCTAGAAATGCCTGGGCAATGCCTCGCAATGCTTGGATAATGCCTAGCAATGCCTGAGCAATGTCTAGCAATGCCTGGGTTATGCCTGGCAATGACTGGGCAATGCCTAGCCATGCCTGTGCAGTGCTTTGTAATGCCTATCAGTGCTTGGGAAATACCTAGGAATGCCTGGGAAATTTCCAAAAATGTTTAGCAATGCGTGGGCAAAGCCTAGGAATGCCTGGGCAATGCCTGGCAATGCTCAGGCAATACCTGGCAATGCCTGGCCATGCATGGAAATGCCTGGCAATTCCCGAGCAGTGCCTCAAAATGCTCGGCAATGACTGACAATGCCTGTGCCATGCTTGGCAACCCCTTGGCAATGCCTGGTAATACCGGGAAATGCCTCGCAATGCCTGGAAACGCCTGGCAATGCCTACCAATGCCTATGCAATACATGTGCAATTTCTGGGTAATGCCTGGAAATGCATGGCAGTGCGTGACAATGCCTAGAAAATGCATAGAAATGCATGGGCAATGCATAGCGATGCCTACCAATGCCTGGAAAATGCCTGGTAATGCCTGGGCAACGTCTAGAAATGCCTGTGCAATGCTTGGAAATGCCTCGGCAATGCCTGGAAATGTCTGGCAATGCCTGGGAAATGCCTAGCAATGCATGGGCAATGCATGTAACTTTGTCGCAATGCATGGCAATGCCTGGCAATGCTTTGGAACTGCCTGGAAATGCCTGGGCAATGCCTAGCAATGTCTGGGGAATGCTTGGCAATGCCTGGGCAATGCCTGTCAATGCGCAGGCAGTCTGTGGACATGCTTGGCAATGCCTGAGCAATGCCTTGCAATGCATGGTGATTCCTAGCATTGCCTAGAAAAGCCTGAAAATGCCTAGGCAATACATGGGCAATGCTTGGCATGTTTTGGCAACACTGGGCAATGCCTGGCAATGCCTGGGCAATGCCTGGCAATGTCTGGAAAATTCCTAGAAATGCCTGGGCAATGCCTAGCAATGCTTGGGAAACGCCTGGTAATGCCTCGGCAATGCCTAGCAATGTCTGTAATGCCTTGGCAATGCCTAGAAATGCGTGGAAAATGCCTAGGCAATGCCTCGGCATTGCTAGGCAATGCCTGACAATGCCTAGCAATGCCTAGGCAATACTGGCAGTGCCTGGGCAATGTTTGGAAATACCTAAGCAATACCTTGCAATGCCTAGTAATGCCTGTCAATGCTAGGGCAATGCCTGGACAATGCTTGGAATTTCCTTGCAATGCCTAAGGAATGTCTTGCAATACCTAAAAATGCCTGTGAATGCCTGTGTAATGCCTGGGAATGCCTGGAAAATGCCTAGGTAATACCTAGCAATGCTTGGACAATGCCTTGAAACACCAGTGCAATGCCTGGCAATGCCTGGGCAATACCTAGCAATGCCTGGGGAATGCCTGGTAATGCCTGGCAATGCCTTGAAAGGCCTGAGAATTCCTGGGAAATGCCTGGTCATGCCTGGAAATGCATGAGCAATGCCTGGCAATGCCTTGGAAATAAGTGGCAATGCCTGGGAAATGTCTGGGAATACCTGGGCTATGCCTGACAATGCCTAGCAATGCATTTCTATTCGTGTGCAATGCCTGGAAATTCCTGGCAATTATTGGCAATGCCTCGCAATGCCTAGAAATGCCCTTCAACGCCTTGCCAATGCCTGATAATGCCTTGGCAATGCTTGGAAATGTCTAGACAATGCCTTACAATGCTTGGGCAATGTCTGGAAATGCCTGCACAATGCCTGGCAATTCCTAGGCAATTCCTGGCAATGCCAGGGCGATGCCAAGAAATGCCTGGCAATGCCTAGGCAATGCATGGCAATGCTTGGACAAGGCCTCAACATGTCTAGAAATGCCTGAGCAATGCCCGGCAATGCCTGGAAATCTATGACAATACCTAGGTAACGCCTGGCAATGTGTAGACAATGCCTGGCACTTTTTGACAATGCTTGGCAATGCCTTGCAGCCCCTAGGCAATGCCTGGCAATGCCTATATATGCTTGGGCAATGCCTGGCAATGCCTGGGCAATGCCAGGCAATGCTTGGCCAATGCCTGGCAATGATTGGAAATGCCTCGCAATGCCTGGACAATGCCTGGCAATGCCTGAAAAATGCCTTGCACTTTCTTGAAACTGTTGGTGATGCCTGTCAATGCTTGACAATACCTGGCAATGCGTGGGCAGTGCATTGCAATACCTAGGCAATGCCTGGAAATTCTTGGCAATGCCTGAGCAATGCATGGCAATGCATGGAAATGCCTTGCAATGCATGGAAATGCCTGAACAATGCTTGAAAATGCCTCGCAATGCCTTGGCAATGCTTGGCAATGCCTGGGCAATGCGTGACAATGCCTCAAAATGCTTGGTACTGTCTGGCAATGCCTGGGCAATGCCTCACAATGCCTCAGAAATGCCTCGCAATGCATGTGAATGCGTCGTAATGCCTGAGAAATGCCTGGCAATACCTGGCAATGCCTAGGCAATGCCTGGGCAATGCCTAGCAATGCCTAGGAAATGCTTGGAAATGCCTAGACAATTCTTGGTAATACCTAGGCAATGCCTATCAATGCTTAGGCAATGCCTAGGCAATGCCTGGCAATGCCTGGGTAATGCCTCACAAAGCCTTGGTAATGCCTGGCAATTCCTAGGCAATGCCGGGCAATGCTTGGACAATGCTTTGCAATGCCTGGTAATGCGTGAGAAATGCCTAGGAATGCCTAGGTATTTCCTGGAAATGCCTAGAAATGCCTGGGAAAATCCTGGCAAGGCGTGGGGAATGCCTCGCAATGCCCGAGCAATGCCTGACAATGCCAAAGCAATTCTTGGCAATGTATCGCAATGCCTTGCTATGCATGGGCAATGCATAGATAATGCCTCACAATGCTTGAGAATGCCTGCTAATGCCTGGAAATGTCTGGGCAATGCCAGAAAATGCTTTGAAAATTCCTGGCAATGCTTGGGCAATTCTGGGCCATGACTAGCAATGACTGGCAATGCCTGGGTAATGCCCGACAATGCCTCGGCAATGCCCAAAAATGCTTGGAAATGCCTGATAATGCCTAGCAATGCCTAGAAATGCATGGCAAAGCCTGGGCAATGTCTAGCAATGCCTGGGTAATGTCTGGCAATGCCTGGGCAATGCTGTGCAATGCCTGGAAATGCCTGGCAATTCATGGCAATGCCTGGGCAATGCCTAACAATGCCATGTCCATCCGTGGCAATGGCTGGCAATGCTTGGACATGCCTGGCAATGCTTGCGCAATGCAGGAAAATGCAGGGGTAATGCATGGCAATGCCTAGCAATGCCTTGACAATGCCTCGCAATGCCTTGCAATGCTTAAAAATGCTTGGTAATGCCTGACAATGCATGGAAATTCCTGGGAATGCCTGGGCAATACCTAGTAATGCCTAGGCAACGCCTCGTAGTGCCTGGAAATGCATGAGCAATGCATGGGAATGCCTGGCAATGCCTTAGCAATTCTTGGCAATGCTTGGGCAATGCCTGGCAATGCTTGGCAATGCCTGGCAACACTTGGCAATGCATGGCAATGCCTAGGCAAGGCATCAGAGATCCTTAGAATGCCTGATAGTGTCTGGTAATGCTTTGCAATTCCTGGGAAATGCCTAACAATGCCGAGACAATTCATGGCAATGCGTGGGCAATGCTGGACAATGCTTGGCAATCACTGGCAATGTGTAGCAATTCCTGGCAATCCCTCGGCAATGCCTAGCAATGCATGGGCAATGCCTAGAAATGCCATGGCCATGCGTGGAAATGCCTTGCACTGCCTGGGAAACTCCTGGCAAAGCTTGCGCAATTCATGGTAATGCCTGGTAATGCCTAGCAATGCCCGGGCAATGCCTAGTAATGCTTGACAATGCCTGGCAATGCTTGGGCAATGCCTAGCAATGCATGGGCAATGCCTAGAAATGCCATGGCCATGCGTGGAAATGCCTTGCACTGCCTGGGAAACTCCTGGCAAAGCTTGCGCAATTCATGGTAATGCCTGGTAATGCCTAGCAATGCCCGGGCAATGCCTAGTAATGCCTGGGCCATGCCTAGCAATGCCTGGGAATGCCTGACAATGCCTAGCAATGCCTAGTAATGCTTGACAATGCCTGGCAATGCGTAGCAATGCCTAGGAAATGCCTTGGCAATGCTTGGGCAATGCCTAGCAATGCCTGGGAATGCCTGACAATGCCTAGCAATGCCTAGTAATGCTTGACAATGCCTGGCAATGCGTAGCAATGCCTAGGAAATGCCTTGGCAATGCATAAGAATGTCTCAAAAATTCTTTACAATGCCTGGCAATGCCTGGCAATGCCTGGCACTACCTCAGCAATGCCTGGCAATGCCCGGAAATGCCTGGCAATGCCTGGAAATGCCTGGCAATGCCTGGAAATGCCTGGGCAATGCCTAGGCAATGCCTCACAATGCCTCTGAATGTATGGTAATGCCTAGTAATGCATGGCAATGCACGGGAAATGCCTAAAAATGCCTTGAAAATTCCTAGCAATGCCTAGGCAATGCCGAGCAATGATAGGCAATGCTTTGCAATGCCAGACAATGCCTAGCAATGCCTAGAAATGCCTGCCAAAGCCTGCGCAATGTCTAAGAATGCCTGGGTAATGCGTGGCAATGTCTCAGCAATGCTGTGCAATGCCTCAAAATGTCTAGCAATGCCTGGTCAATTCCTGGCAATGCTTGGGCAATGCCTAGCAATGCCATGGCCATACATGGCAATGCCTGGAAATGCCTGGCAATGCCTGAGCAATGCATGGCATTGCCTGGGCAATGCCTAGCAATGCATGAGCAATGCATAGCAATGCCTTCGCAATGCCTGGCAATGCGTGGCAATGCATGGTAATGCCTAGCAATGCCTGGCAATTCCTAACAATGCCTCGCAATGCGTAGGCAATGCCTGGAAATGCCTCGCAATGACTGGCAATGCTTGAGCAATGCCTGCCAATGCCTTCGCAATGCCTAGCAATGCCTGGGAAATGCTTGGCAGTGCCTGGGCAGTGCCTGGAAATTCCTGCCAATACCCCCGCAATGCCTACCATTGCCTAGGCAATGCTTGGCAATTTCTGGGCAATGCTTGGCAATACAGGGCAATGCCTTCCAATACCTGGCAATGCCTTGGTAGTGTCTGGAAATTCTTGGCAATGCCTGAGAGATTCTTGGGCAATGCCTCGCAATGCCTAGCAACACCTGGTAATGCCTGGACAATGCCTGGAAATGCCTAGAAATGCCCAGAAAATGCTTGGTAATGCTTGGACAATGTTTAGAAATGCCTGGGTAATGCCTGGAAATGCCTCGGCAAAGCATGGCAATGCCTGGCAATGCAATGGAAATGCCTAACAATGCCTGGACAATGCCTAGAAATGCATGAGAATGCTTGGACAATGTCTGATAATGCCTGGGCAATTCTTATTAATGCCTGGCAATGCATGGCAATGCCTGGATAATGCCTGGCAATACTTGGCAATGCCTGTGCGATGTCTGGCAATGCCTGGAAATGCCTCGCAATGCATGGCAATGCCTGGGCAATGCCGAGAATTTCTGGCAATGCCTGGGCAATGCCTGTCAATGCATGGACAATGCCTGGCAATGCCTGGGCAGTGCTTGGCAATGCCTGGACAATGCCTGGTAACTCCTCGGCAATGCCTGGCAATGCCTAGAAATGCATGGACAATGCCAGGCAATGCCTGGCAATGCCTGGACAATGCATTGCAATGCCTGGGTAATGCAGAACAATGCCTTGGAAATGCCTCGCAACGTCTGGGTAATGCCTGGAAATGCTCGGGCAATGCCTGGTAATGCCTGTGCAATGCCTTGCAAGGCTTAGTAGTGCTTCGGAAATGCCTAGGAATGAGTGGGCTATCCTCAGAAATGCCTGGCAATGCCTAGGCAATGCCTTGCAATGCCCAAGCAATGCTTGGCAATGCCTGGCCATGCTTGGCAATGCCTAGCAATGCCCGGGCAATGCCTGGCAATGCCTGGCAATGCCTGGTCAATGCTTGGCAATGCGTAGGCAGTGCCTGGCAATACCGGGCAATACCTTGAAATGCCTGGCATTGCCTAGCAATGCCTGGCAATGCCTGGGTAATGCCTGAACAATGCCTGGCACTTTTTGGCAATGCTTTTCAATGCCTGGGCAATGCCTAACAATGTCTAGGTAACACCTGGAAATGCTTGGGTAATGTCTAGCAATGCCTGGGAAATGCCTGGCAATGCCTAGGCAATGCCTAGCAATGTCTTCAATGCCTTGGCAATGCCTGGTAATGCGTGGGAAATGCCTAGAAAATGCCCCGGTATCTCTTGGCAATGCCTAGAAATGCCCAGGCAATGCCAGGCAATGCCTGGGCAATGCCTGGGCAATGCCTGGCGATTCCTCGGCAATGCTTGGCAATGCCTAGCAATGCGTGTCAATGCCCGGGACATGCCTGGACAATGCTTGGCATTTCCTTGTAATGCCTGGGCAAAGCCTGGAAATACATAGAAATGCCTATCAATGCCTCGATAATGCCTGGGAATGCATGTGCAATGCCTGGGAAATACATGGCAATGCTTGGACAATGCCTCAGAACACCAGCGCAATTCGTGGAAATTCCTGGGCAATGCCTGGCAATGCCTGGGGAATCCCTGGCAATCCATGGCGATTCCTGGAAATGCCTGGGAATGCCGGGGCAATGCCTGGCAATGCCTGTGCAATGCCGAGACATGCCTGGCTATGCCTGAAAAATTCCTGGCAATGCCTTGGCAATAAGTGGCAATGCCTGGGCCATGTCTGGAAATACCTAGGCTATGCGTGACAATGCCTAGCAATGCCTGTCAATTCCTGCGCAATGCCTGGCAATGCCAGGGGAATGCGTAGCAAATCCTGGCAATGCCTAGGCAATGCCTCGCAATGCCTAGCAATGCCTGTCAATGCCTGGGCAATGCCTGACAATGCCTTGGCAATGCTTGGTAATGTCTTGGTAATGCCTGGCAATGCTTGGGCAATGTCTAGAAATGCCAGCACAATGCCTGGCAACTCCTGGGCAATGCCAGGGTAATGCCAAGCAATTCCTGGCAATGCGTAGAAATGCCTGGCAATTGCTATGCAATGCATGGCAATGCCTGTAAAATGCCTGTACATGTCTGGAAATGCCAGAGCAATGCTCGGCAATGCCTAGAAATGTCTGGTAATACCTGGGTAATGCTTGGCAATGCATGGACAATGCCTGAAACTTTTTGGTAATTCTTGGCAATGCCTGTGCAATGCCTGGCAATGCCTTGGCAATACATGGAAATGATTGGGCAATGCCTTGAAATGCCTCGGCAATGCCTGGCAATGCCTGGGCAATGCCTGGCAATGCCTTGGAATGCCTTGGAAATGCTTGAAAATGCCTGGACAATGCCTTACACTTTATGGAAACGCTTGGCAATGCTTGACAATGTGTGGCAATGCCTGGGCAGTGCCTGGCAATACCTAGTCAATGCCTAGAAATGCTTGTCTGTGCCTGAGAAATGCATGGCAATGCCGGGCAATGCCTGACAATGCGTGGCAATGCCTGAGCAATGCCTGAAAATGCCTGGGAATGCCTTGACAATGCTGTGGCAATGTCGTGGCAATGCCTGGCAATGCCTGGGAAATGCCTGACACTGCCTGGAAACGCCTGGCAATGCCTGGGAAATGCCTCGCAATGCCTGGGCAATGCTTGGCAATGCATGTGAATGCCTAGTAATGCGTGGGCAATGTCTGGCAATGCCTCGGCAATTCCTGGCAATGCTTTGACAATGTGTGGCAACATCTGGGCAATGCCTGATAGTGTCAGGCAATGCCTGGGCAATACCTAGCAATGCGTGGCAATGCGTGGGCAATGCTTGGCAATGGCTGGCAATGCCTTGCAGTGTGTGGCGAAGCCTGGGCAACTCCTCAAAATGCCTGGGTTATTCTTTGCAATGCATGGGCAATGCCTTGCAGTGCCTGGCTTTGCTTGGCAATGCCTGGCAATGCCTAGGAATGCCTTGTAGTGCTTGGCAATGCCTGGAAATGGCTGTTAATGCCTGAAAATGTCTAGGCAATGCCTTGCAATGCCTGGCAATTCCTGGGCAATACCTAGCAATGGCTGGGCAATGGCTGGCAATGGTGGGGTATTGAAAATAGACACTAGTGTACTCATGTGAGATATACTCGAGGAAGTTGCAAGATGTACACTAGGGTGTGTATGTGGTGGAAGTCACAAAGTATACATTAGTGTATATTTTGTGACTTCCACCACGTACACACCCTCATAAAATTGCCTCGTACACTCGGCGGGGGAGGGGTGGGAGGGAGGGGGCCCATCCAATGGAGTGCTTTGAACATACATGAATTTGTCCCGTATACATACAAAGAATCATGAAAGACAATATAGGAGGTCTCTTAGAATATGTACACAAACTAGGTTCTGGAGGAAACTATTAACAGACGTATAACGGTCAAAATACCAAAAATCTCTTTTTATTCCTTGTCACCTTCTAGGAAGTTACCTTTCTATACAAGTACCTGTACACCCATCTAGCAGAATATAGAATGCCTGCGATTGACCATACCTCTAAGTGCTAGATTCCCATGGGGCCGCACCACAGATGCGTCAAACATGATTTCGTTCTAAAACCACAAGAGCATGCAAGATGTGTATCACATCGAGTGAGTAGTGGTTGAGCCATGCCATGCCTAACACACAACCACAATGGTCATGCATTCAGAACATGTCCTTGTCTTAGCAAAGGAGATTACATGGAGCATGATTGTATCAGCACTACGACAACTGCCGCACAACTAATTTTGTGACACATGCACCTGTTGCATCACCTCCAAAACTCAAAACCACTTGGGCAAAGGACAGTTTCACACCCAATAATGTGCATACAGGAAATTTCACGTCATGCAAAGATCTCAACGGGCCAATGGGGACGTGAGAACACAATGTAATCTAGAACTAATCTGGGCATTTTAAGGGTAGCCACAAGTTAACTTGTTGAACACAGTAGCATTGAGCAGGCGAGGACAGTTGCCATATGAATAAACAATAAACACCACACCACTAGCCATAGCTACCACATGGCACCACAGAGGCATTGGCTGGAAGCAACATCGCCTAGAAGAAAATCCCATAAGAAAAGCTACAGATACTGGTGTAAGCATAGCATGACAAAAGAATGAGAACGGACCATCTTCATAAGTGTACAATGAACCACACCCTACCAATGGCATCTCCTTAGTGGCAATCCTCTAGAAGCACCAAACTAGATGAACCCAACCCAAAGCACCCGATCAGAAGCATCGCTGGAGGAGCACTTGTTCTAATGAACTGCATTACAAAACACCTAGGCAGGATGATCCCTTGAGAAGAACCCTTCCTGAAGCACCTACTGAAAAGAGCATACCTGAAGGCACCAATAGCTCCAAAAACACCGAAAGCCAAAGCCAGTGGTCTAGCAATGGACATAACCTATACGAGAACTACAACAAGAGAGTCAAGTACCTGGGCCCCATCGCCCAAAGACACAAAGTGAAAAATGGAACAAAGGGTGAAAATGAGAGTGGGAGGAAGTGGACAAAGAACAGGCAACCAAAAGGATGCAATGATCCAAATGTGAGGGAGGCACGCAAAGATAGCTTGCACAAAACACAAGGAGAGGTTGAAAGGCGCTAGGGAAGAATACATAGAGGCACCGAGAAGGTGGCTATCAAGAATGTGACCACATAATACGGACAAAGAGCTGTAAACATACACATTAGGAGAGGATAGCCTCGTTCAATAGGTGGAAGGGTATAACCACGTTCCACAGTGATACTCGAGGTGAATGGGTGTTGGAAGAAAGCCTTTGTGAGGAAGTTATCGAGCTTGAAATCTGAAGTGATGTACGCAAGAGAGACGTCTTCAGCAGCAACAACATCATGCACATAGTGGCGCTTTGATTTTAATGTGCTTTCTATGAAGGTGAATTACACGGGGATCCCAAGTGATGGTCATACTGATCTCAATGTCCGTGCTAAGTAGCACCACTAGTGCGTACAGACGATACTCACCAAGAAGACGGTGGAGCCACATGGCCTTGACAGTGGCGCCATCCAAGGTCATGTACTACACCTCACCTCTGCTCCGCGTAACACAACCCTGCTACTTGCTATGCAAGGAAACTATGGTGGCCGTGAGAAGGAAGATAAAGCTTATACTGCTACAAGAATATGAGTCGTGGATGTAATTTTTTCCAGTGTAGCCCTCAAGGGGCAGCACAGTACCCTGTTGGGAAGAGGAATTCAGACCGGACAGACCTGAAGACCTGATTTAGGATTTATACGGCAGTGCGGAGATGAGCCGTGGGAGGCTCACATGCATTCTGAGTATGGACATTCACCACATAGGCAATTTCCAGACGGGTGGTTCAAGCCAGGCATGTGATTAGGGCAATGATGGACTGGAAGGAGCTGCGGATGCAGGTTCACCCAAGTCTATATCATGAGCCATGCAGATGGAAAAATTGGTGCCCAGCAGCATGGGAGAGGAGGCACCAGAGAGGGGGCACAAAAGGCCCACAAAAGAGGAGAAGCGGTCAGTCACGGTGTATAAACAACGCTCCAGGTGGAAAAGGAGATATTCGGGCAGCCATTCTTTCTACATGTTGAGAAATAGAACCATGAGATGAAGATATTTCATGCAGTATCTCGAGAAGAGAAAACCCTTGGCCATGGCGATCAAAGAGGAGAAATGCATGATGAGGAGGTCATCAACATACACCAGGATAAGGA